>APFE030116241.1:46373-87708 GCA_000404065.3 Pinus taeda | reverse complement strand
ACACGCAGGATATAAAAGTGCTCAAAATAAAATTATATAATTTATTTTCAATGAAATATTTCAGTGTTGTAAATCATATCGTTGGTATGAGAATAAAAGGGGTGGGAAATTTCACAAATTAACATTGTCTCAGAGTGAATGCATAGAAATAATGTTGGAAATATTTAAAATGAAAGATGCAAAACCAATTAGTACACATTTGGCTAGCTATTTAAAATTTACTAAGGAGATGTATTCATCAGTATTCGGTAGTTTGATGTATGTGACGGTGTGCATAAGGCTATATTTTTCACATGCAATAGGAGTTGTGAGTAGGTAAATGGAAAATCTTGGTAAAGGGAATTACAAGGTGGTAAAGTGAATTCTCAAGTATTTAAGAGGTACTAATACTAAAGAATTATGCTTTGGAGGTGTAAATATTGTTCTACAATAATATTTCAACTCACATATGGAAGGTGATATAGATAGTAGGAGGAGCACAATAGTGTATGTTTTTCTTCTAAGTGGAACACTAGTAAGTTGGATTTTGAAATTGAAAAGGGTTGTTGCACTTTGAACAATAGAAGAAGAGTATGTTGATACTATAGAGGTTAGTAAAGATATGATCTCGTTATAGAGGATCATGTAGAAATTGCGAAAGACAAAGGATAATAGCAAGTCCTATAGTTATAGCAAGACTGACATTAATCTTGCGAAAAACTCAACCTTCCATTGTTAGACTAACATATAAAACTTATGTACCATTTCATATGATCAATTTTAGAATATGGAAAATAGAAGGAAAAGATACATATAAGCCATAATCCTAGATATATGTTAAGAAAGGAAATAACTAAGAAGAAATTGAGTTTTTCGTCATTTTCAATTAGTCTTCAAGCATAATGGTGAAGATGAAAAGCTAGCCAGGTCCAAAGTTGAAGCATAGTCCAACAAGTGCAGTAGAAATGGAGTTGTTATAATTAGTCTCCAAGTGGGAGTTCATTGGATTTAGAGCCTAGTTATCTTCTTGATCCATAAATATTGTTTTTAGCCACATTTGGACACCATTTCTTGATGGGGGTGTAGGAGGGCTTAATGTCGTAATATTGTCACTAGGGGTTCCAATGGGGTTGGAGAAAAATATTGGGATCCCTCCACATAGTAGGGGTTTAAGGGAAACACCCATAAAGATAATTTTTTTGAAGAAATTCCTTGTGAAATATTGTAATTTCATATTAAATTTAGATCTTTCATCATCAGCTAATAGATATGATGGTACATGTTATGATAGGGTTTTTTTCCCTAGAAGGAAACCATCTTTTTACGAAGGAATTGTATTATGGCTATGTATTATTGAGGGAGAATTATAATTGAGATAGAAAAAACTATAAGAGAGAAGGAGGAGGTTTTATTAGATGTGTTGTAGGTTGTATCCTTTCATTTTGTTCGATAGAATAAAAGGAAGGACTAGCTATTTCTTCATTGACATAACTTAAATTGGGTGAAACGCATATATTGGTGTCTCCTTTGTATTTTTTTGTCCTTTGTTTTGTTTCCGTATTCTTTTTTATTTTATTTCTAGGTGATTTTATTACTAACAAATAATAGGTTGTCCAAATTTAGATGTTACTTTCACCTTTTACAATTTTCCTTCATATTAGATCTTAACAATGTATGATTTCACTATACAATCAAGACAATAAGTTATAAAGACCATGACAACCATTTATATGTCAACATATTTATGATGGATCATCCCAACTATTTCATGTTTCTTTCTAAAATGCAATGATAGATTTTTTCATGATAATGTGAATTTGGTTGATTAAAAGGAAATTTTGAACCCATAAATAAACTTAACACCATAAAATACAATGGTTCCGTTCAATTGTGTTGATTACAAAACTGAAACTTGCTAAATGTTATGCAAAGTCCACTAAAAACATATGCCAAAAAAATCAAAATGTTCCAATAATTAAACTACAATTTTCTATTAATAAATAATTAATGATTAACAATTAAAAAAATTGTAATTAGATATAATGGAGGAATGCATCTATATTTGAACACATGGTAATGGTAATATTTTCATTAAAAAATATATACTCTCTTCAATAATTGTGCTCATTTTAGCGTAATTTCTTCTATGCTAAATCAAAAGTTGGCAGATGTCTCTTTTAAAATAAACTAAAATAAAAATATTCCTTAAAAATAAAATAATGGCAAATATAATAAAATGTAAAAATGAATGCATATTTCACTTTCAATTTTAGCCATGAATAATCAAATAACATAATTTTATATAAACTTTATAAAGGGAGATAAATAATTAAATAAAAATAAATAATCTTTTTTTTCACTTTTGAGTATGATTAGCTAATTTATTTGAATATCAATTTCATATTTATGTATATTTGGAGAAAAGTTTTCAAAAATAAAAATAATAATGTTAATCACAATAAAATATTTTAAGATTAAAAGAAAAGTAGTAGTAGAACGTTAAAAATTCATATTAGGAATAAGGGTAAGAGTGTGTAATTCATAAAAATCTTAATATGAAAAATAATATTGTGAGATTTTACAAATAAGTTATAAATAAAATTTCAATATGAAGTCTTAAATAAAATATACTTATAGATCAATATCTAAATATGTCATGTAAGTAATATGAAGTGAATTTAAAAAAATATTAAAAAAAAGAAAATAAAAAAAAAATAAGTCCCAATACACGTGTTTAAGTGATATATTTATATATATATATATAGCCAATTGAAAAAAATAAATTTTATACTTAAGAGGTTTCAAGTAGTAACTATTCCCTAAATCTATTTGATGGAATTGCAGATTTAAGGTGTGTAATGTACCGAATTCAAGTGTTAAAGAAAATTTTGAAGGTGTTGAATTAACTTATACATCAAAAAATACAATTTAAGTTGAGATTCATGTTAACCATTCATCTCACAAGTACCTAGAAAGATCCAATCTTTCCAACTACATTTTTTCCTTTACAAATTTTACACTAAAACAAATTTGACATTTCTTTACACTGATTGGACCCTTTATTAAGATAATTCTATATTATTATTAAGATGAATCTATGTTATCTTAGGTTACTAAAACACGGAATCCACTACTGTGGTGGTAGTCCCTACTGGGGTCTGCCACAACAAACAGAAAGAAACACGTGGCCTTCATGCTGGTGAGACATCACATCAGGCGGCGTGTGCTGCGAGTTCGATGCGAAAGCAATTTGTGCATCTAACCCAGCAAGCGGTGGTTCAGTTCTCCCATAGCATTAATCCATCTATCCAGGTTGAATCGAGTGCCCAAGTTTGATCAACAGAATGAATGAATTCCCCCATCTCTTAACAACAGCCGAAAGCAAGCCCTTAGAGCGGATTTGAAAAGATCAAGAAATTAGCAGATTTCGCAAATTCAGGTAATATCTTCAACGGCTACTCCATTTCTAATATTTTTGCTTTTGGGCTTCCATTTCAGCGTGCAGCAGCAAGGAGATGAATGTTAAGGTTTTATTTTTCATAATTGAAAGTTGGAAAAGTTTTATGTAGTAATTGAAATGTTTAGATTAGAGTATTGTTTATGTAAACATTTTATGTTAATAAAAGTATTTTGTTTCATTCTATTGAAATGTTTATATTGAGATTTAAGTTTTACAAGTTTTTAATATATGATTTTTTAAATAGCATGAGAAGAAAAGGTTTAGTGTATATTTGTAAAAATATTGAGATTTAAGTTTTACAGGTTTTTAATATATGATTTTTTAAATAACATGAGAAGAAAAGGCAAAGTGTATATTTGTAAAAATATAATATAAAAGGATTAAGTAATTCAAGTTTATTAATTAACGAATCGGTATTAACTAGAATTTGTGATATGACTAAGATGGAGTCAATTCAATATTATATCCAGAGACTTCAATTTTTTTTGCGGTTTTAAATATACTACATCCTTAGCCATTAAAGGAACGTATAATTATTTTAACACATAAATTAATTAATTAATTACTATAAAAAATGCAAAAGAAATATAATATCTCAAGTAAGGTTATGGTATATATATTAGATAATTAACAGTGTTGTTAAGGAAAAGATTTCAAAAGCACACTAAAAAGTACATCTAAATTAATATGAAATGGATTGATATCAATCGCTATAGTCCCATTATTGTACTAAAGTTTTTCAAAACGATTTTGAAAAGTGGTGAGGCTATATATATATAAGAGCTACTATGAAGTAGAAACCAAAAATACTCTCTATTTTATTTAGTTACATACATAGCATACACGCCATATTTATATTTTCTTCATTATAAGCTTATCCATCACTTAAAATTGTTGCCCGTCATGACATAACTTGTCCACACAAAACTAGTAAAACAATAATGAATTAAATTCATCATTCACACGGGCATTGAATAACATTAGCATGAGTGAATGAAAAAATTTACAGAGCTACGTTATACTGATAGCTGAACCGCTGCTTACTAGACTTAATCACAGGACTTAATTATACTCGTCAATATTTAGTAGCGTTGATCGAATAACTTACGAGAACGACGTTGAATATCACAGCGGCGCGGGGGCTGGTGTACGTTGTAGGTATATGTAAATCTTTCCACAAATTTTATACTCTAAAAAATATTTGTTAAGAGGGTGAGGGACCCTACTCTTTGAACTTTATTACAAGGCACCATATTATCCCTATGTGTGATATAAAATGACTTGGAAAGAATAACATCTCATTGTACCAACCACTCATTCTTTAATATAAAATTTTCCACAAATTTTATACTCTAAAAAATATTTGCATCTTAATAGACATTCTAAAAATCCAATTAAAATAAATTTATGCTAATTAATAACATGTTTCTAATTCAAAACAATGTAACCTCACTTATAAAAAATCATATAAACCATAAATCCAAGTAAAAAATAATTTTCAATTAGTAAACGAATAATAACATAAATATGGTAAAAGATTATAAAAGTTAGTAAACGAATTATTCAAACAATGTAACCTAACTTATAAAAAATCATATGATCCATAAATCCAAGTAAAAAATAATTTTTCATTAGTAAACAAATAATAACATAAATATGATAAAAGATTATAAAAGTTAGTAAACGAATTATTCAAAGTAAAACATATATTTCAAAATTGTTAAAATATTTTATTGCATGGCAGCCTTGTTTCGAAGGAAGAGCACTCCTTTGTGAGTTATTTGAAAATGAGTATCGAGTGACTACTTAGGATTATTGCGAGACCTTATTTCGAAGGAAGAGCACTGCTTTGTGAGTTGTTTGAATGTAAAGTAAAGGTGACCCTTATTTGAATGTAAAGTAAAGGCAACTCTTAGAAGTTATTTTGAAGTAGAGTAAAAAATATTCTTAGAAGTTATTTTAAACTAAAGTAAAAAAATCATTCGTGGGAAGAGTAGGCTTGGTTTTGAAAATAAAAGGATCAGAAGAAAAAAGATACTTGTATAGTGGTTTCTAGTTTAAATTTTGAAATCCCATCACTAAACTAGAAATGCAACCTATATTTTTTTAAACCTGAAATCATACAAAACTTAATCTTCATCAAAGTTTTACCAACAACAACTATGAGAGCGAGAAAAGTGGCATGCTTCAGCATTTGGGCAATTTCTTACACATTCCATACATGCATGAAAAACCAAACAAACCAAACAAACAACAATATATATATTATATATATATATATATATAATAGTATATTATATATACTATTATATATATATATATGGATATGGGCGCAGAGCCTGCTCAAAATATTTAACTTCATATGTGTCCAGTAACAAGGATTCTCCGAGTGCCCACACAAGCATAAGCTAGACACGTTACACCATCAAACTTAAAAATTTCAAGTCCAAAACACAAATGCTAATGTGTTAACTCAGGTAAGATATGCACTGACATATGGAATATAAAATCCAATGGAAAAATTTTAACCCAAGCAAGATATGCAGTGACATACCAAACACAAAATCCAATGAACCATTTTTCCATGCAGATTCAAAATCAATATTAATATTTCTATGCATATGTACTTAGTCTGTGTAGCGGTACATAACTTTGAAAAGGTTTGAATCTAAAACACAAAAGGTTGATGCATTACCTGACGCAAGGTATCCATTGACGCACTAAAAACGAAATTCAATGAACTATTTTTCCAATGCGAAATGAAAATCAATATTAGTAGCTATATGCGTTATGTGCTCAATCTGATCCACAGAACTTCGGAGTAAGAGAAAAAGGGAAAAAAATAAAGTCCAAAACACAAAATGCTAGTATATTAAGTCAGGCATCACACACCAGATACTAAATTCAATGAACCATTTTTCCATATGGAATCTAAATCAATATTGATATTTATGTGTGTTATGTGCTATGCACTGATTTTATATATATATATATAACTCGGCATCTTGTATATCTTATATGTGGGTGAAGATATCCTTATTTACATTCGTCAGGATACGCATTCACACAATAAAAATCCACAGAAAGATCTTTCCTATTGGCGTACTTGAGACCTGAAAATCGATCTAATTATTTAAATTTAAACATTCTATTTATAGCTTCTACCTCTAATTCCTGGCTTAATTAAATAATTATACATGAATTAGAATTTAATAAAACTATTTACACATTTTTGTACATATACACATGGTAAGAACAGAGCAAAACAAATAAATTATAAAGGGAAAAACTAAATATTCTACAATTCAAAAAGGTTTATACCTTACAGAGTACAAGAAAAATATATGCCTAATTTACTTATCAATTTCTATTTCAGAATTTATGAACTGTGCTAACTTACCATTTTTTTCTTTTGTGAAAGAGTTTGATAGGGTCTTATTTCTTCTCTGCTACAAGCTCATTTCTTCTTCGGAGCAGTCGCTCTTTGTTGTAGGATTATTTCTTCCATTCTTTGGTACAAGTTTATTCCGTTCTTTACTTTGTTGCAATCCCTTCTTTCTTTCATTCTTTGGTATAAGGGCGTTATGTTCTTTACTTTCTTTCACTCCTATTGAACTGTCAAACCATAATAGCTCGTTGGCTTTGGTGAAATAAATCTCTCTGGAGGTCCCGAAAATGCCATCTTCCACCTTGGGCTTCTCCTCCTGCACGGCCACTTGACCTGTCCTCTCCTTCTTAGGCGAGGCAGCTACCTATTCTTTGGGCCAGAACAACGCCACTGTTTTTGCAGTGTGAGTCTTGAGCCCCCAATGTTTCCTCTCTGTAGCTCTCCTAACGGTTCCCACAATAACTGAGTGGCATTTGGCAGCCAAATCTTGAGGCCTCTGGCAACGGACAATGTGGGTAGAGGTGGTAGTGACGGACAATGTGGGCAGAGGTGGTAGCGACGGACAATGTGGGCAAAGGTGGTAGCGACCGCCATCGTCGTGTTAACTGAAGACACAGATCAGTGTAGCGAACCATATTGAACTGTCAAACCATAATGTAAAGTAGTGGAATGGATAGGTTATTTGCTTTGTTGCACTCCTATCAAACTGTAAATCAAAGCAATAGATTAGAAGCAAGTGGGTGGTGAAGTAGGTATATTAGAGACCGATGGTGAAGCTGATTAGAGACAAGTCTTGTGCCAGGCTCCATGGCGTGTCAAAGAGCCATCATGCACATGGCAGAAGGCTAACATGCAAGAGTTTTTCTCTACCGTGCGACACGATTTAACATGGAATTTTGGTTAAAGTGTCTTGCATTTCATATGAATTAATGTGTAATACACATGACATCAAAGTTTGGTTTAAGTTTCTATCTATTAATACACAGCTTCTGTTTTCCTTTCAGACTTTGGATAAAAAAATTTTGGATCTCTAACATTTCCTCGAGACACGTGAGGTCTCCAATCAGAGGTCAAATTCTAAACTTTGGATAAAACAAAAAAACGACGAAATGTTTATTTAAAACATTGGTTAAATGATTCAATACGCCCAAATTAATATGAAATTCGATCGCTATATTCCCATGCCGAGGCAAGGACTAATAACCCATTTAGAAGATATGGCAATAAATCAAAAACTTAAAATCTAAATGCCTAACCTAAGTGCGGTATAATCCGCCATAGGGAAACCTTAGTTGTTTTGGTATCTTACAAGATGTAGAGGAAAAAGATGATTAATGAGGTAAAACAATGTGTAATATCACACGCATAAACTGATAGCTAGGGGTAAGAAGTCTAAGAGAAATAGCTCGGGACAGTTGGTTTGTAATGAACAAATCTTCTACTCAGCAGGAAAGGAACCTGGTTTTCAATGAAAAAAATTTCTATTGTGCAATGTTAGAATATAAGTAGATATCTGGTGTCACTGAAATTGCGTTGTGTGCACATACAATTCTTCTTTCTAAAAGGTAATAACACCCTTTCTATCATATCATGAGATCCAATAAAGGTTGCTTAACTCATAGTCACATTTTATATAAAGGCAACTAAAATCACATAGCAACATTTTATTTCTATAATTTGAATTTTGCACAGATTTAGTGATAATATTTTATTTTTAAGTAAAAAAAATTTCTATCTAATATTTAGGCTAGCCTAGGCTTAAACACAATTTAATACTTAAAAAAACAAAAACACCTTTCCCACAAACCAATAATCTCACAAGTAAAAATCAAATTGACAGCCATCTGTGCAATCACAATTTTGGGCACCATGCAACTCTAAATAACAACAACAGCAGAATTGATAGCAGGCCCGTTAGGTGGCCTGCTTTGGCTGCCCAGGATCCATCCACTTTTTTTACTTCTTGATGTAGCGACCTTTTCTTTATGATTTGACTCACCACAGTTGTGGTGAATAGTAACTCTCCACACTTAATTCACGCAGATTCTTGCATCATACACAACTTCAAGGAAACTTGGAATACCCTTGACAGGACCCCACATTGAACTCAACATTTTTTTATAAACATGCTTGATTCAAAATCCAAAACCCACTCAGAGAATAGACAAGGGCTCTTTGCCTATTTCGCCTACTGCTCAACACATGATCTGTAAAATAAAACTATCTATAAAGCATCGCACCGGTTTATACAACAGTGTATCGTGGGACACTTGTTGGGAATTTCTGATGATTCCAAACAAAACCTGAACAGAGAACAATGCTCTGTTTTTTCACGGGATCTTAACACAGGGAAGCTAAATTTGATTTCTGAAGAACATAGTTTCACACACTCATAAAAAAATTGTATTCATTAATAAAAATCAACTGTTACAAAGGGATCTTCCTCTTAATAGAGGGATTCACCAAGAAAATTTCTTACATTTACTGCTATAAAAAAAAATCTCTTACATATGTTGTTGCATTCTTCACATTCGTTATCTCAACGAACAAACCAAAAAAATTTTACTCCCCCTGTTGCGCATTCCCTTTTTCAACGAACAACTACACAAAAATCTTCCTCATGTTGCTGGGTGTTCTTTGCGTTCCATTCAACAAGCCACTACATTCGTTGCTGCAAATTTACCTTTCTCCCTACTCACGCACTACTGCGTGCTTACAGTTTTCCATACTCAATGAACAATAATAAAAAAACATTACATATATGACCACCAAAAAAGGTTACTTCACGTTTTCACTTGCCATACTGCCGTAAAATTAAAAAACATTAAAATTTAAAGAGTTTACCAATATTCTTCGAACACAATTAATTTCATTAATGTTTTACTGGCGGTTAAAAAATTTCACTTCACGCAATGTTCATTTGCTGCAGACCTATACGTAGCTTTGGTTTCAATCAACGGACACCAACCAGGCTTTCAATCGGACGATTATCGCTCAGTCAAACCAAACAAACATTACGTTCCAGGGAAAAAGTTGTTTTCAAAACTGCGTGAGGACATGCGTCAAATTGTGTACTGTATTGCTGCCCCTTCGGAGAATACCACTTGCTCAGCAAAAGTAGTGCGATAAAACTGGTGGTTTTGCTGAATTAAATGCACAGGTGAAATTATAATTTCAACACTCCCCTTTAATTTCAACTGCTGGGTTATCAGTCATACCCAAACATTTCTTCAAAAATTCAAAACTTTTCTGGCCCAATGGCTTGGTCAGAATGTTTGCAACCTGATCCCGAGTTCTACAATGTTTTAAAACAATTTCTCCATTGTTCACCAATTCTCTGATGTAGTGAAACTTTGTGTCAATGTGTTTCGTTCTCTTATGAAACATAGAATTCTTGGATAATGCAATAGCTAAGCTATTGTCACAAAAAATTATAGTTCCTTTTGTTTTCTCTTGGCATAAGCTCCTTAACATCCTTCTCATCCAAACTGCTTGAAATATTGCTGCTGTAGCTGCCACATATTCCACCTCTACTGTAGACAGCGCTACAATAGGTTGCTTTTTAGAAGCCCATGAAATGGCTCCTGAACCCATGTGAAAAACATAACCGGATGTACTTTTTTGATCATCTACACTTCCAGCTCAATCACTATCAGTGTATCCAATTAAATATGAACATTCTGAAGCAGTATATAAAATGCCAAACCTTTTAGTACCTTTAACATACTTCAAAATCATTTTTGCTGCCTGCCAATGTGCTTCTTTTGGCCTCTCCATGAATTTAGAAATCAAACTAACAGCATGCATTATGTTCGGCCTAGTTGTAGTCAAATACATGAGGCTTTCAACTATGCTCTTGTACAAACTAGGATCAAAATCCTTGTTGCTGTCCTCTTTGCTAAGTTTTAATCCCATCACTGTGGGAGTGATTGCTGCTTTGCACTCCTGCATATTAAATATTTCCAACACTTCATTTGCATATTTCGCTTGTGAGATAAAAATCTCATTTGCATTTTGTTCCACTTATATTCCTCAAAAGTATCTCAACAAACCCATGTCAGTCATCACAAATTCCTCTTTCATGACTACTTTGAAATTCTCAATAAGATAATCATCATTACCTGTGAAAATAACATCATCGACATATAAGACAACAATTAGAATTTTACCATCTTTTACTTTGATGTAGAGGGTAGGTTCTCCCTCACACTTTTCAAATCAACAGACACCAACCAAGCTTTCACTTAGATGACTATTGCTCAGTCAAACCAAACGAACATTACATTCCAGGAAAAAAGTTGTTTTAAAAACTTCTTGAGCACATGCATCAAATGGTGTACTGTATCGCTGCCCCTTCAGAGAATACCACTTGCTCAGCAAAAGCGGTGCGATAAAACTGGTGGTTTTGTTGAATTAAATGCGCAGGTGAAATTATAATTTCAACAACACTCATTGGAACATATTAGGTTCTCCACTACAGCTCGAGAGTGGCTTGTGCTAGTACTCGGTATGGCATTACTAAACACCTTAGATGCCAATCCAACACCTTAAAAGAAGAAACCACATGGCTGTCTTAAACCTAGTTTGGCCAGCAATGGAACACAAAAAGGTCCGTTCACGGACAAGTCAAAAACAAGAATTTACACATAGCAGATTTAAGTGGGACTCACTATCTAGATATTCACCGAGCTCACCTGTGGGGACCTCTCTAACTCTGACCACTCAATTAAACTTTCGAAGACTATTTACATAGGATTGTACAGCTAGCTTTCTTGCGTGGAATACTATATCTAAAAAAATCTTGCTACCAGAGCTTCTTGTCCCTTGTCCAAAGCTCTTCAATACTTGCATCAAAAATAATATTTGAACAAAACTTCTTCCCTTGTCTAGTGTTCTTCAATACTTACATAAAAAATAATATTTGAACAAAACTTCAAATGGGACACCTGTCTCCAAGCTAAAACTATGTAACACCTCATTGAAATTGTTTACAAATGCAAAGGCCCAATTGGCCTCAAATAATTAACAAACTGTCAGTTCCGAGATTCTTCAAGAATTTAAACAACCTGCAGTACCCATATCCTTCCAGAATTTGGACACTTTACTCTAACTAAATCCTGCTGATTTTATTTTTTTTCCAAATTTACAATGGGAAAATTCAAGAACCTTGGTCTGGAACAAATTTTGTTTATCTTGAGTAATACTCACCATGCAATTTTTCCTGTCATTCCATCACCATCTTATACCATGCAACTTTTCCGGTCATTCCACCACCATCTTATAGGAGTGAAAGAAATCTCCATTCTTAAATCACCATACTCAATGAAACAACTCTCCACTATTAAATTCCTATATTCAATGGTAAAAAAACACAAACTATTTGGAAAAACAAGAAGTATAGTGAAATAAACATTCACCCATTAGGCATACCATTTTTTGTGGTTGGCATGAAACATATATTAACCTTGCTTTACATGGATTAACCTGAGAGAAAAGCCAGCAGGAAAGAATTTCAAATCTAAAACATGGTTTTTGCAATTAAAGGATTCATTTTGATAATTTTAATAAAGAGACAGTGAAATTTTTTAATTGTGTTTGATGGGAAAATCACCATTAACCCCGTCATATGTACTAGAACTTCACTTATAACTGGTATAATTATGTGTAGTCTAATTGTTCTAACCGATATAATTATGTGTAGTGTAATTGTTAGATAGTTTTGTTTTTATTTTATTTTTTATTTTTAATTAAATTCAAAATTTAGTAATTATTTTTGAGATCATAAGTTTTAACTAAATAATATATAGAATTTAAATGCTACAAAATTTAAGTACTAGAAATTTTTTCTGAATAGTCCAGATATTCACTGAGCTCACCTCTCTAGACCTCTCTAACTCTGACCACTCAATTAAACTTTGGAAGACTATTTACATAGGATTGTACAGCTATCTTTCTTGCGTGGAATACTATATCTAATACAAGCTCACTACCAGAGCTTCTCGTCCCTTGTCCAAAGCTCTTCAATACTTGCATCAAAAATAATATTCAAACAAAACTTCATCCTTTGCCCAGAGTTCTTCAATACTTCCATCAAAAATAATATTTGAACAAAACTTCAAATGGGGCACCTATCTCCAATCTAAAACTATATAACATCTCATTGCAATTGTTTACAAATGCAAAGGCTCAATTGCCTCAAATAATTAACAAACTGTCAATTCCGGGATTCTTACAGAATTTAAACAACCTGCAGTGTCACGCCCCCAATTATTTTTTCATTAAATTGGTCGGGTGCAGCACCGCCTAAGTAGCCAACACCTTTCATTGTTAAATTACTTTACGAACTACGCCTTAAAATTCATCATTAAACCATGAATAACATATTAATGTGCGGAAACCATTAATATAAGAACATCTTAGAATAGCAGCATAAACACATCATATGCAAAGAGAATTCTTTTATTATATATGAAGAATTTCTACAATTGACTGGGAGCTTGGCTCCACCGGCGTTTACACCCAAGTCGGCACCCACCCGTGCAAGAGCGCACGGTGGTCTCACCACGACTTAACCGAGAATACAACACAAGTTTCCTTTGTCGAACGGGTGGGCGCGCCCATTCATGACCTATGCCCAACACAACCCAAAACTTTCCAACACCCTTCAACGCGCGAGTGCCCTCACATGCCCACCACCTGCGCCTTCAACCTCCGTGCCAAGTTCTACTACCGTGCCCAGCAACCGGGAACATGACTTGCGCCTTTTTGCTGTGGTTATCCCTTACCCGCAGCCTTGTGTTGAAGACCGAAGAGCGATGTTCGATGTTGAAATGCCAAACTCCTCCGTGCATATATATGCCACCTTCATGTAGCACTACGCCCTGGCCGACACTCCAACTAAACCTCCAACCGCACGCGTTCATCAAACAATGCGTGTCTTTGGTAGGTTGGTCTACCCATGGCGTGGGACCACCCCCCAATCCATCTCTTGTTCGCCTTACACCTCTTGGTCGGCTCGTGGATGAGTTCCCAAACTCATCCTATAAACCTCTGAATGCCAATTCGTTCACACATAATAACATGGCGCGCCTTTGGTCGCTCGTTGTTCTTATTTCATGCCTTCGACAATTCGTGGAGCAGGTGGAGCACGCGGCCGATTGTCTATCAATCGCAGGGTGTTACATCCTCCCCCACTCGAAATCATTGTCGCCCTCGACAATCCCAACTACCTCAGTATCTTCCATTCATACTTAGCAATCTTCTTCTTCCATCTCCAAAGTGAGTCCTCCGATTCCAAGCTCTCCTCCTCCGGTGCATTCTTCCATATGACAAGATACTTCTGTTTCATGTGACAACCAATCCCTGTAGTTCTGTAGCTCAAAATCTTATCCAACTCCAGTCCTGGCTTATCCACAATCCGAGCTGGTCCTCTCATCGGTTCAACTCTCTCTGGATGATCAACATCAAGTCTGCATCTCTTCAACTGACTCATGTGAAAAACCGAATGCTTCATGTGCATATGGTGCGGAAGTTCCAACTCATAAGCAACTTCCCCCACTCTCTTCTTCACTCGAAATGGTCCCTCATACTTCTGTGTCAGTTTGCTTGTAGTCCCCTTGGCTGGCTGAAAGTGCTCCCTGGTAATCCTGAGAAACACCATATCTCCCACACTAAAGTGCACATCCTGTCTTCCTCTGTCTGCCCATTTCTTCATTCTCCTTGCAGCTTCATACAAGCGCAACCTTGCCAACTCCAAGGTCTCATCCCAAGCCCTCATGAACTTCTTCGCATGAGGAATCCTCAAAAACCCTCATGTCACTACAATATGCGGTGCAACTGGCATCTTTCCATTCACCAACTCAAACGGACTGTACCCCATCGCAGAACTCTTTTGAATATTGTAACAGAACTGAGCAATATCCAAGAGTTCAGGCCAATTCTTCTGATTAGCCATCACATAATGTCTCATGTAATCCTCCAGCAATGTGTTGATCCTCTCGGTCTGTCAATCTGTCTATGGATGGTAACTCGAACTCATCAACAACTCTGTCCCGACTAACTTGAACAATGTGGTCCAAAATCTGCCTGTAAAACGCGGATCTCTATCTGACATGATGCTTAATGACATCCCCAATACTTCACTATGTTCTTAAAGAATAACTCCATAGTCCGCTTAGCTCCATAAGGCATCTTTGTAGGAACAAAGACATCATACTTCGAAAAATGATCAACCATGACCATAATCCCATTATACCACTGAACCTGTGGCAACTGAGTAATGAAGTCCATCAAGACACTCATCCATGGCCTCTCAGGAGTTGGTAAAGGCTGAAACGATCCTCGTTGTCTCTGATTGTCTGATTTATCCTGCTGACAAATGATGCACGTATGTACACACTCCTCCACATCCTCTCGCATTTTCTCCCAAAAGAATCCTCTCTCCAACAATGCCAAAGAACGATGCTGCCCTTGGTGGCCAACCCACGGTGAGTCGTGGCACTCCTTCAAAAGGTGCATCCTGAGTCTAGATGACTTTGGAACACAGATTCGGTTTCCAAAGAACAAGAACCTGTCCCGTAGAAATAACTTTCATGGCTTCGCCTCCTTTATCTGGTTCACTATATTCTGTGCTAAAGTATTGGTTTCAACACTTCCCTTGAGCTTATTCTGCATCTCTTTTAACATCTGAATTTGACTCCTACTCCTTGCTACCTGGTCTTCCACTTCCAATGCTGCAAGTTGTCCCTTCCTACTAAGGGCATCTGCTACCGCATTGTGCCTTCCCGGTCTATACTCAATAGTCATGTTGAATTCTGCCACGAAGTCTTGCTAACGAGCTTGCTTCGCAGAAAGCTTTGGTTGTGATGCAAAATAACTTGTTGCAACATTGTCAGTCTTAACAACAAACAACTTCCCAATCAGGTAATGCCTCCACACATGAAGACAGTGAATGATTGCAGTCACCGCCTTCTCATGAACCGGATACCTTTGTTCTCTATCCTACAACTTTTGACTCTCGTACACCACTGGATGCCCATCCTACATAAGAACCCTTCCTATGGCAATATCCGGAGCATCTGTGTGTACCTCAAACAGTCTCTTAAAGTCAGGCAACTTCAGTATCGGTGTTGTAACCATCCTCCTCTTCAAGTCATCAAATACCTTCTGACATTTATCTGTCCAATTCTACCTCTTGTCTTTCTTCAATAGGTCTATTAGTGCCGACGTTACCTTGGAGTACCCCTCTACAAAGTTTTGCTGGTAGTTGGTCATGCCCAAGAACACCATTATCTCATGGAAATTCTTTGGCTCAACCCAGTCCTCGATCGCCTTCACTCTGCTTGGCTCCATTTGTATGTACCCTTGACGAACAATATGCCTAAGGAACGGAATCTCGGTCTGAGTGAACACACACTTAGACTTCTTCAAGTACAACTGATTTGCTCTCAGTTCCTCGAAGACCATCGCCAAGTGCTTCTTATGATCCTCCATGTAGTCACTGTACACCACTATATCGTCCAAATACACTACTACGAAAAAATCCAAGTATGGTCATAGGACATCATTCATCAAAGTGCAAAACGTAGCAGGAGCGTTGCACAACCTGAATGGCATAACAAGAAACTCAAAGCTACCATACCTTGTTACTATCGTGGTCTTCTTCTCATCTCCTTCAGCTATCCGCACCTGATAATACCCATGCCTCAAGTCTAGCTTGGAAAACACTCGGGCTTTCACAAACTTGTCAAAGCAATTAACAGCCAATGGCAAAGGATACATGTTCCTTATCGTCTCCTTGTTCAGTGCATGGTAATCACAACACATCTGTAGCTCATTCGAATCCTTCTTCTGCTGGAACAATACCGAAGCTCCATAAGGGGACCTTAAAGGTCTGATGAAACATGCATGAACTAACTCCTTTAGCTGTCGTTTCAATTCCTCCAACTTAGGTCCTGACAATTGATAAGGTGCTTTAGTCGAGGGTTTCTTTCCTGGCTCAAGCTCAATGCTATGGTCCACTGCACACCTTGGTGGAAGTTTCTTCAACTGCTCATCGTGCATCAAATCCACATATTTGGTCAGCAGCTTAGAAATCTCGGCTGGAATAGGCGTCCCCACTCCATCACCTTCGACTCCCTTGAACATCACCGCATATGTCTCCATATCTGACTCCTTCATAGCTTTCTCCAAACTTAGTGTAGAAACATGTTGCACCTTGACTTCCCTCTTTTGCCTACGAGTGGGCAAAGTCCAAGTTTGTGTCTGTCCAACCAGCACCACCTCATCAGAGAAGGCGACAACAATAGCCCTATTACCCTTCAAGAAATCATGTCCGAGTATCATATCAAAGTCATTCATCTCCATCACTGTGAAGTCCAAATGACCCTTCCAATATTTTAACTGCATAGGCACTTCGTGTGCCAAACCCGCCACTTTAGCTCTAGAGTTCACTACCTTGACTTCCACATTTGATGGGAAGATCATCAGTCAAACCAATTTTTCCACCTGTGTCGTCATGAAGTTATGAGTGGCCCCCATGTCCACCAGAGCTTGAATGGTCTTGCCATGAACCATTAAGTCCATGAACCCCAGACTGTTCATCCATGATTTCTCCATAAATGTTCCCTACATACATGTCTATTCTCCACGTTCATCATCAAGCAACAGCTTCACCACCTGTGAACCTGCTCTAATACCACCTGTCGCAAAGTGCAGGTGTGTATAATCTTCATCATACACTGGCTTCACTTATCGTGAACCTACTCTGGTACTACCTGTCATGCCCCCAATTCTTTTTTCATTAAATTGGCCAAGTGCGGCACTGCCTAAGTAACCAACACCTTTCATTGTTAACTTTCTTTACGAACTATGCTTTAACATTCATCATTAAACCATGAATAACATATTAATGTTTGGAAACCATTAATACAAAAACATCTTAGAACAACAACATAAAGAAATCATATGCAAAGAGAATTCTTTTATTATATATGAAGAATTTTTACAATTGACCGGGAGCTTGGCTCCACCGGCATTTACACCCAAGTCGGGCACCCTCCCATGCAAGAGCACACGGTGGTCTCACCACGACTTAACCGAAAATACAACACAAGTTTCCTTTGCTGAACGAGTGGGCGCGCCCGTGCATGACCCACACCCAAAACAACCCAAAACGTTCCGACACCCTTCGGTGAGCATGCGTCCTCACATGCCCACCACCCGCGCCTTCAACCTTCGTGCCAAGTTCTACTATCGTGCCTAGAAATAGGGCGCATGACCTGTGCCTTTTTTCTGCGGTTATCCATTACTCGCACCCTTGTTTTGAAGATGAAAGAGTGATGTTCAATGTTGAAATGCCAAACTCCTTCGTGTAGCGCTACGCCCTAGCTGACACTCCAATTAAACCTCCAACCGTGCGCGTTCATCAAACAATGCGTGTCTTTGGCAGGTTAGTCCTCCCATGGCACGGGAACGCCCCCTAATCCATGTCTTCTTCGCCTTACACCTCTTGGTTGACTCGTGCACGAGCTCCCTAACTCGTGTTATAAACCTCCGAACGCCAATTCGTCCACACATAATAACATGCCATGCCTTTGGTCATTGGCTGTTCTTATTGCATGCCTTAGTCAATTCGCGAAGCAGGTGGAGTGCGCGCCCGGTTGTCTATCAACCGCAGGGCATTAGATGCAGTATCCAGATCCTTCCAAAATTCGGACACTTGACTCTAACTAAATCCTGCTGATTTTATTTTTTTTCCAAATTTACAATGGGAAAATTCAAGAACCTTGGTCTGGAACAAATTTTGTTTATCAGGGATAATACCGACCATGCAATTTTTCCTGTCATTCCATCACCATCTTATACCACACAACTTTTCTGGTCATGTCACCACCATCTTATAGGAATGAAAGAAATCTCCATTCTTAAATCACCATACTCAATGAAACAAATCTCCACTATTAAATTCCTATATTCAATGGTAAAAAAACACAAACTTTTGGTAAAAGAAGAAGTATAGTGAAATAAACATTCAGCCATTTGGCATCCAATTTTTTGTGGTTGGCATGAAACAGATATTAACCTTTCTTTACATGGATTAACCTAAGAGAAAAGCCAGCAGGAAGGTTTTTCAAAGGAACTTCAAATCTAAAACATGGTTTCTACAATTACAAGATTCATTTTGATCATTTTAATAGAGAATCTTGAGAGACAGTGGAATCTTTTATCTGTAGTTTATGGGAAAATCACCATTGACCCCATCAAATTCCATCCCCGTCATATGTACTAGAACTTCACTTAAAACAGGTATAGTTGTGTGTAGTCTAACTGTTATAATAGGTATAGTTAGATATTTATAGTTATGTGTAGTTTAACTGTTAGATAGTTTTATTTTTATTTCATTTTTTAGATGTAATTTAATTTGAAATTTGGTAATTATTTTTGATATTATAAGTTTCAACTAAATAATATATATAATTTAAATGCTACAAAATTTAAATACTACATATTTTTTCCAAACTGTAAATCTATTTAAAACATTTAAAATTCACAATTTTACCACATTAAATAAAATGGAAAACCAAGACAATCAGATTCACATTAGGAGCCCCAAATACACGAAATATTAAATCACAGGTATACCAAATATAAACAAAATCCCATGCTAATAAAGAAATAAATTGTCAACATATGCCCGGAAGCCTATCCATCACTATTATGTAGAAACAAGTCCAATCCTGTAGTGGAATAAACAGATAAAAAAAGCATGTTGTACTGAAATACTAACGAACATCGTCCACCTTTTCATCTGAATGGAAGATATCATCAGCCTCAAATAACCAAAGAACTAACCCAAGAATTTGTATAAATAACCCGAGAAGTCACACGAGATGTTGTATATCAAGTATATAGAATTATCGGAGAAGTTTGGAGATTGGAATTTATATATCTGGAATAATGAACCTCAACAAATCTCTAATTGATTCCAATTTTGGACAAAGTATGCATCATAAAAACTAGAAAGTTGTCAAAGCTCAACCACATTAGACGATATCCTCCATCAACACATTCATTGTGAATGCCCTCGCGTTCCAGTTTAGATGAAATGATGCCAAAAGGCATTCATGAATTTCAATTCACTCATTCACGGAGTACTACACTTCACTCTCTGTACTGGTGGGTAGAGTGGCAGTAGAACTGGTATCTCGGGCTAATTAGGACAAGCCGATGTCCGGCCTTGATGGAGGCACATATGGTGGAGGCATAGACCGAGCAAGTATCTGCGTAACTTCCCTCATCGTAGGACGTTCCTCTGGATTCCGAGAGGAACATGCCAATCCCGATATCAGCAAACATCTCATGTCCTCCTCGTTACCATTGACGCTCCCAAGCATAGCCGAGCGACTGTCGGCAGCTTCCAGGACCTTGCTCTCATCACATAGTTTCAACACCCACTCAATTAAATTTGCCACTTCTGAATTGCCAAATCTAGGGCTCTTTCCGTAGGTGACTGCAAGGATGATGGAGCCGAAGCTAAACACATCCGATTCGGCCGTGGCTCTCTTGCTGACAACATATTCGGGTGCCATCTAACTGAAGGTTCCAACAACTTTGGTGGCATAGAAAGATCTCCGGTTGTGTTCAATCAGTCTGGCGAGACCGAAGTCACCCAGGTGGGCATTGTATTCAGAGTCGAGCATGATGTTGTTGGGTTTCACGTACCGGTGGATCACCTTCTGTTCGCATTCCTCGTGAAGATACAACAGAGTTGAGGCCACGTCAGAGACAATCTTGTATCTCTGCTCCAAATCCATAAATCTACCTGCAACATCCTTATTGAAAATATTTTTGTCCAGGCTGCCGTTTGGCATGCATTCATAAAACATCATCAATTCCCCCTTCTCGTGGCACCACCCTAGCAGCGATACTAAGTTTTTGTGGCGAAAGAGGTGGACAACACTGATCTCTGTTGGAAATAATAATCCCAACCACCGTAATAAATAGCTTGACAGCGGCCATACATGTCAGCCACTTTAGCATCTTAGCCTGGAAATCGGTGGTCTGAAGTCAAACGCCAGCCATTCAAAAACTCAGCAAACACATTTAAAGAATTTATGTACTTAAGTAAACAGATATGGGCAAGCATTAATTCAACAACCTTGCCCACACTCCAGAAACACCTGCGCAGCACACTCAACAAAAACATCAAGATTAATTTCGCTCTCTCATGAATTAAATGTAAAATTGTATGTTAAAGTTAAATATGAATGTAAAAACTCATTTTGATTGTAAGAGGGTTAGACTGTGTAGAGAGGTTAGAGAGTAAGAAGTAAGAAAAGAGCGCCACTCTTTGTGGAGAAAATGGTGGAGCAATTTTTGTTGGGCGCGTGAAAACAATAGTTACTCTGTTTTACATTCCGCGTAAGTTTAAATCACTGTAAGGCTTTTATTTTTACTTGGTGAATGAGCCGCAGTCTCATGTAAATGTATTTTCATGTTTAAGAAATGAATACTAAGTTTTAGTGTATTGCACCAAACCTATCTTCTTATTTTTACTATGAGTATTCATTTAGTCTTTGGAATAGTTCCGAGGTGCGCGAAATACAAGTCTCGGAAATTAGCCTCACGGTGCGTGAAAGTAGATCTGTGAAGTCTACATGAAGGTAGCTTCGTGAAATCTGTTTCACGGTCTGCGAACCTAGTTTCACGAAAGTTATAAATCTCTGCTTCTCCCCTCCGGGAAAACGAAAATTAAATTTTCCAAATATATTTCTAACATGGTATCAGAGCAGGTTAAACTCTATTAGTGTAAAAACAAGTGTTTTTACTAACAATAAAAATTGTTTTTGAGCACTCATTGTTTTTAGCATATTTACGAGTACATAGAAAGTTTGTTTTTATGGTCAGAAATTGCAACATCAAGCATAATTTTGACTAATCCTCAAATACCTCAATTTAATGGCAAAAATTATGATTATTGGGCTATTACAATGAAGGCCCTCTTTTCTTCTCAAGACAATTGGGATTTGGTGGAGAATGGTTTTCAAGAACCAGCAGATGCAACAACATACAATGTCTCGTCTCAACCAGAAAGAGATGTGTTAAGGGACAACAGGAAGAATGATTCAAAATCCCTATTTTATATCTTTCAAGCAGTTCATGAAAGTATTTTCCCAAGGGTTGCAGCAGAAACGAAGTCCAAGCAAGCATTGGACATCCTCCAAACAGCCCACCAATGAATAGCAAAAGTCAAGACAACAAAGTTGGAATTGTTGAGGAAAGATTTTGAAACACTTTGTATGAAAGAGTCTGATAATGTAGACTCGTTTTTTACACATGTAAGTGGGTTGGTTACTCAAATTAGGTCTCATGGTGAGACACTTGAGGAAAGAAGAATAGTTGAGAAAGTTTTGAGAAGTTTGCCAGTAAGGTTTGAGGCCATTGTTGTGGCCATAGAAGAGACAAAGGATCTCTCACAGTTCACATTGGATGAGCTTAATGCATCATTAATTTCTCATGAACATAGACTGAATAAATCAGCAAGTTCCTCATTGGAGCATGCCTTGAAGACACAAGTATCATTTGGTCAAGGTTGGGATTGATGAAATGCATATGATATAGGAAGAGGAAGAAGCCCACACAGAGGTGGAAGAAGCAGCCCTTCAAGCTCAAATGGAGGAGGCAGCGATCGAAATCCAAGTCAGGGCCCAAGCCAAAATCAAGCACAAGGTCAAAGGTATGATAAATCTCAAGTTCAATGTCATTACTATAAGAAGTATGGTCATTATGCAAATGAATGTAGAAAGAAGCAATATGATATTAGTAACAAACCAAGTGTAAATTTCACAAGAGAAGATCAGAACCATGATAGCATGTTTCTAGTTTGTAATGTAGCACAAGAAAAACAGAGTGATATATGGTATTTAGATTTAGAGTGTAGCAACCACATGTCAGGAAACATAGAAATGTTTTCTGATCTAGATGAAAGTGTGAAATCTGAAGTGACATTAGGGATTGATAGCAAAGTATCTGTCATGGGAAAATGAAGAGTTAATATCATAACAAAGAAGGGGGAGAAGTAATACATCTCTAATGTTTTATTTGTCCCCGGTCTGAAACATAATCTCATGAGCGTTGGACAACTCATGTAAAAAGGCTACAATGTCTTCTTAAAAAATGATGTGTGCACAATTTTGGATAGGCTTCCAAGCAGACAATTGATTGCAAAGGTTCAGATGACAGACAATAGAATTTTTCCCCTGAATATAATATCAGATTTGCAGAAAGAAGGTGCTCAAGCACAACTATGTATAAACTCACAAGAAAACAAATGAAAAGGGGCAATTGTCACACAAGTAAACTTTCAAGCAGAGGTGAAAGATGAAAACTAGTTATGGAATTTGAGATTTCGACATCTCATCTTTGGAGGTTTGAATTTGCTACATAGGAAATGCATGGTGAAGGGTTTACCACTCATAGAAAAACCAGACAGCATATGTGAAGGATGTATCTTGGGTAAGTAGCATAGAGAGACATTTCCAGTAGGAAATTCAGTGAGGGAAAAGGCACCTTTAGAAGTCGTCCACTCAGATTTATGTAGACCAATGCATACACCATCAATTGGCGGTAGTCACTATGTACTGACCTTCACAGATGACTACACAAGGAAGACATGGGTCTTTCTCCTAAAACAGAAAAGTGAAGTGTTTGAGCACTTTCGCCAATAGAAGGCTCTTATTGAAAATAAAAGTGGACATTTCATCAAAATCCTTAGGATATAAGGAGGTGGAGAATACATCTCAAATGACTTCCTTCGATTTTGCAAGGAACATGGAATTCATAAGCAATTTACAACAAGATATACACCACAGCAAAATGGTGTGGTAGAAAGGAAGAATAGGACCATTATGGAGATGGCAAGGAGTGTGTTGAAGGCAAAGCATTTGCCAAATGATTATTGGGCTGAAGCTGTTGCTTGTGTAACATATATCTTAAATAGATGTCCAACCAAAAGTGTCGAGAACATTATTCCTGAAGAGGTATGGAGTGGAAGAAAAAAAAATGTCACCCACATGAGAGTTTTTGGATGTGTGACTTATGCACATGTCTCGGATGAGTTGAGAAAGAAGTTGGACAGCAAGGGGGAGAAATGCATATTTGTTGGATATAGTGATGAATCCAAGGCATACAAACTCTACAATCCATTAACTAAGAAAGTCATAATGAGCAGAGATGTGCAGTTCATAGAAGAGGCAGCATGGGATGGAAGTTTAGAAAAGACAATCAATGTCAAATCATATATACCACATGAGGACAGAGAGGAATTAACAACAACAAGTAATTCCTCAACTGTGACTCCCTCTACTCCTATTCAAACGTAGCGAAGAAGGCAACAAGCAATGCCATCAACAAATAATAAGACAGTTTCGCGTGGCCAAGCAAGTGCTTCTCCAAGCACACCGTGAAGTGCGACACCAAGTGACATATCAAGCCCATCTTTAGCAAGCACAAGAAGGCCAAAATTTAGAAATTTAAATGAAATTTATGAGAATGATGAAGTTGATAGTAGCGCAGATCTGAATTCCTTATTTTCATTTTTTGTCATGTAGATGAGCCAATCCACTTTGAAGATGTAGTCAAAGGAGAAAAATGGGTTGTGGCAATGGAGGAAGAAACAGAAGCAATAGAAAGGAATGACACATGGGAGTTAGTAAGCCTTCCCAAAGGAAAACATCTCATTGGAGTGAAGTGGGTCTATAAGACAAAAAGCAACATTGAGGGAAAGATTGAAAGGCACAAAGCAAGGCTAGTTGTCAAAGGATACAAGCAGCAGCATGGAAGAGATTACGCCGAGACATTCGCACCAGTCGTGCGGATGGAGACAGTGCACGTAGTTGTGGTAATTGTCACGCAGCATAAATGGACAGTGTATCAAATGGATGTAAAGTCAACATTCTTGAATGGAGTGCTGCAAGAGGAAGTGTATGTCGCACAACCGTGTGGTTATGAGATTTAAGGCCAAGAAGACAAAGTATATCAGTTGAAGAAATCTCTTTATGGATTGAAGCAAGCACCGCACGCATGGTACATCAGGATAGATGCTTACTTGTTGAACAATGGTTTCAACAAATGTGACGGTGAGCCTACTCTCTACATCAAAGAGAGCGAAGGTAAGATTCTCATTGTTGTCTTATATGTAGATGATTTGATCTTTACAGGCAATAATGATTTCCTCATCGCTGATTTTAAGCAAGTAATGAAGAGTGAGTTTGAAATGACTGACTTGGGATTGCTAAGATATTTTTTGGGCATAGAAGTGAAGCAAATAGAAAATGAAATTTTTATCTCTCATGCAAAGCATGTGGCAAAAATGTTGGAGAGGTTTAAAATGCAGAACAACAAGCCCGCACCAAATCCAACTGTCATAGGGTTGAAGTTGAGCAAAGAAAATTGCAGCAGTAATGTCAATCCGACACTATAAAAAAGCATGATAGGCAGCTTGATGTATTTGACTGCCACTAGGCCAGATATAATGTATGTAGTAAGTTTGGTGTCAAGGTTCATGGAGACACCCAAGGAGACACATTGGCAAGCAGCAAAAAGGATTATGAGGTATGTCAATGGGACAAAATAGTATGGCGTTTTGTACACAGTAACTAGTGATTTCAGGCTGGTTGGTTACATTGACAGTGATTGCGCAAGCAATGTTCATGACAAGAAGAGCACATCAGGATATGTTTTTCATTTGGGTTCTAGAGCCATTTCATGGGCCTCCAAGAAGCAGCCAATAGTGTCAATGTCAACAGCAGAAGCTACATATGTCACAGCAACAACAACAACGTGTCAGGCAATTTGGATGAGAAGGATGTGGAGGGATCTGCGTCATGACCAAGATGGCACGACAATTATTTTTTGTGACAACACCTCAGCGATTACATTGTCAAAGAATTCTATCTTCCACAAAAGGATGAAGCATAATGATGCTAAATATCATTTTATTAGACAGTTGATTAACAATTATGAAATTGTGTTGCAGCACTGCAGGTCACAGGAAAAACTTGCTGATATTTTCACAAATCCATTGGTAGGAGAAAATTTTGTTTATTTCAGAAGCTATTTGGGAATTGCCAATGGCGATGGTTGTGATTAAGGGGGAGTGTTGGAAATAATAATCCCAACCACCGCAATAAACAGCGTGACAGTAGCCATACATTTCAAACACTTTTGCAACCATATATGTCAGACATTTTTGTAGTTTATGTCTCAGCATGAAGATAGAAGGTCTAAAGTGAGACACGAACCATTCAGAAACCCAACAAAGAGATTTAAAGAATTTATGTGCTTAGGTAAACAGATATATAGGCAAACATTAATTCAACAACCTTTCCCATTAATTCAACAACCTTGCCCACACTCCAGAAACACACCTGCGCAACTCTATCACACTCAACAACAACATCAAAATTAATTTCACTCTATCACACTCAACAACAACATCAAAATTAATTTCACTTTGTAATGAATTAAATATAAAATTATATGTTGAAGTTAAATATGAATGTAAAAACTTAGAGTAAAAATTAAGAAAAGAGGGCAAGTGTCTCTGGAAAAATGGTGGAGCAATTTTTGTTGGGCGTGTGAAAACAACAATTACTCTGTTTTACTTTGTGTTATTCCGCGTAAGTTTAAACCACTTTGAAACTTTTTTTTACCCGGTGAATGAGCCGACAGTCTCATGTAAATGTATTTTTATGTTTAAGAAATGAATACTAAATTTTAGTGTGTTGCTCCCAATCTATCTTGTTATTTTTATTGTGAGTATTTATTACATCTCAGAAATAGTTCCGGGGTGGGCGAAATCCACCACCCTTACAATCAGCGAGGGTAGCTCCACAAAATTGTCTTCGCGATGCACGAACCTAGCTTCAAGGAAGTTATAACTCTCTACCTCTCCCCTCTGCGAAAACGAAAATTAAATTCACCAAATATATTTCTAACAATCTCTAACATAAATTCCTCTTTACCTTTTTTGGAGCCATTGGCCAAGCGTTTTATTGCAATCACAGTTTTTTCCTTTGGCAGAATCCCTTTGTAAACTGTTCCGAACCCGCCTCTGCCAAGAAGGGCTTCAGTGCTGAATTATTAGTGGCCTTCTTCAGGATTCTGTATCTGAACTCTCGCGGCCGGCCGGGAGTGTTCTGAAAGGCGTCACATATGTTGATAACCAAGTCTGCCTTAGACTTACGGCACTTCAGGAAAACTACGACTATATTCCCTATCGAGGAGGCGACCAATGCGAAGGAAAGGCAGACGGAAAGACTAATAAATAATGGCCCATTTGATTTGATTGTGTTGATTGTGGAATTCCATGCTTTCACACAATGGAGCTCCGTGCCATTACCTGTGGAGGCGGAAAAAGTGAAATAAGCCTCGGAGCCAAGAGTGTTGTTGGACAGATCGATGATAGAGTAGACTAGGTGTTGCGGCGGCTTCGCAGCGGGGTACTTTACCACGTACTTACTCAGAATCTTCGTACTGCCATCGTAGTGAATCCACGCCTGGAGTTGTAACTCCAGTTCAAATATATCTGGTCATGCAGAGATGTGGAATTTATGGAATTTATATCATTAACATTAATGGCTACATGGTTGGCATGGATCATTGGTACTGGACTCTTTATTGTAGTCCATAAATTCTCTTTATTGTATCAAATTAGTTCATAAATTAATTGCTAACATTTCATGGAGTGAAAAGCAAAGATTCAAAGCAATCATACTAACTTTATGTAACAAATTAGTTCATTAACATGTAAACATTATATAAATACACATGCATAAAGAAAAAAAAATATAAATAGTGATTCCAAATGCAATTAACATGCATGAGAATCAATTAAATAAGTAGAAACTTCTCATTAAATGTTGATAAAAGCCCCAAAAACTTAATAATGAGATGAGAGAAATTCATATCATTTTCAAAACACAAACCCAGCCTCACAAGTCCTATCAACCACTTAAAAGAAACTGCACTCAAAGCCTAAAATGTTGCAGTTATGTATAAGATTCTACTACCAAAAGCGCCATACTAATGAGGTATGAGGGATATTTACATTACAATAAAGAAATGAGATGGGCTTTGAGTTTTTCTCATCAACAATCATACTAGCAACTTCAAATTTGAAATGCTAACACGTACAACTTGTTAGGGATTCATGGTGTTCATGATCATATGTGAGACAACTATACTCTATAAACCTTATCCATATGTACAATGCCCTTTGCAATATCCTTGCAATAAAAAGAATATGTTACCTTGTTCATTTAAAACCAAGGTTAATTTTAACAATGCATACGTTTCATTTAAATGTCCTAAAGTGACAATGCACAAACAGAGAATCCTTGGTTATTATATTTATAAAAAGATAGATAGGCAACAGTGATAATCATTGCTACAAGCCAACGTATCTTCGGCAATAAGTGCTTTGTCCTGCACGAAAAAAAGATTTCTTAAACTTCCATATTTTTCTTAATGCATTCCTTTGACCATGATTTTTAGTATTAATGGCTTTTCATGCTTAAATCATCCACTAAAACAAAATAATATCAAAATAGGAGAACTTAAACATGGTAGGTCAATGTCATGGATTTATGTAATAGTTTATCTTCTGACCAGCTCCATTTAGCTCCATTCCTGCATGAAAATTAAAATGGCTCATTAATTTCTTTATCAAGAATCATTTCAACCATGCATATGTTTACATTTAATTTCTCCCATAATGTTGCTTCCCAAATAACTAACCCTAATTATAATAAATCATAACAGAAAATAAGAGAGAAATGTGATTGTTGTAGCAAGCTAAAGCATAGACCCTAGTTAGTTCCTTACTATCAAACCTTTAAAACGTTAGACATCATTTATTAATGTACTCCTATGACTACGATCCCTGAAATAAATAACATTAGCGTGCCCAGGGAAGCCATTAGAAAGAAAGAACATTTCTAGTGGGATGACTAACATGAAATAAATCGAAGGTCATAGGGTGTGTAATGTAGTATACCTTTCTCAACCTCATTCCTGCAAGCACACAACCAATACTTAGGGAATTGGATAAAAAATGTTTTAACATAATTAAATATAAACATAACATTAAACACCGCTCCTCTTATGGTTTTTGTGGTTGTTGAAATCACAAATCACCCATTACTATATTTGCAACAAGGGGTGTACCATAATGGAAATATGTGAGGACATTTGTGGTTGTTGAAATCACAAATCACCCATTACTATATTTGCAACAAGGGGTGTACCATAATGGAAATATGTGAGGACATGTAAACCCTTTGACCAAAAAAATTAACAAATGGGCTTGTAAATTAAGTGGCATTATTTTGTACTTCTCATTAAACAATTTTTGGGACATGGGTAGTACCATGATTTTCACCATATTATTTAATAAATCCCAAGTTGAATTATATTTTCTTTCATCACGTTATAATTTGGTATCACCAAAATGCATTCTCTTTCGAAACTTCAGTTTTCCAATGGCACAGTTAATATTACTTAAACAAGACCATCACTTAATGGAGTTTACACAAATTTTTCTTTGTGGAACCACACTCAAATACCAAGAAAACATTTTGAATCTTTCCTCAAACAGTAACTAGTAATGATTTGCTTCCATCCATTCAAAATTTCTATGTGTAAGAAATACTTTTCACATTACTGGTATAAATATTGAAATGCATTAACAAAGGTTGAAAATTTAAGGTTGATGTATAATTTATGAATGTTTGGATAAATGAATTGCATTGGATGGGGAGGAGGGGAAGAGAGGGAAAGAGAAGTGTTGAGGTATGGAGTGTTACAAATAGAAATTCATACTGATTATTATAAACCTTAATACTGATTGTAACATTCTCCATGTCAAGTTAGGGGCTAAGATTTTCAGCATTTTATCATTGGTGAAAGCTTAACTACTCTCTTTGCATATTTTTCCATATGGCTTCATTGCGAGCTTTTGAGATGATATCATCATATGTAAGTTTCCTTTTGATTGCAAGGTATTTAATGTGCACACTAGCTCTTTTGATATAATGCTATGGGTGTATTTATATGGTTTTCCACTCAATATAATGTCTCTTTACATTGTTTTATTTAACGAAATGTCATTCATATGCTTTGCAACACATTGAATTTTCCACCTATTAACGCATTGTAATATTTCTCCAAAGCATCTTAATGTGCCCTTCGACGCATAATTTGATACCTTACTCCACTACAACAATATATCCCTTACTTATCTTCTACTGTTCCTTGAATGGCTTTAGCATTGATTTTTGATAGCTTTCAAACGATGCCCTCTTATGGTTTTCAAAAGCTGGGTTGAGTGGCTTCAAACACATTGGCAATTGCTTCAACTCATTATCTTACCACTTCTCCCTTGCATTATGTAACACATTCTCCCTTCTCTTCAAGATGTATTGCTTACATTCTTCACAATGCATCTGTAAAATGATAACCATCACACATTTAATACATGCAACAACTTATACATTTTCTTCCTTTGTAGTGCATTTGTATTGTTTTATGTATACTTCGACTCATATATTGCAATGCTCGCTGTGTTATCCCTTCCATGCAGGTCAATTATTTTATTATCCTTTTTGACAATGCATTGGTTTTAATATAATTCAACATTGTTGGTATGTGATGCTCTAATTTATTATTATTATTATTATTTTAGTGTGCCAGGTTAATTTACTTTTAAATTTGATCCTTTATTTTATTATTTAATATGTTGCTTTAATTATAGTGTAATGCACTGCTTTAATTTCCTATGGCCTCTTACCTTCAATGCATTGGTTATATTGCATTATATGTGTCTTCAACGCATTGTTTATATTGAAGTATATATATTCCCTCAACGCCTTTTTGTATTTTCCTTTCATTACATTCTTAATACTTCTCTTGAATACTGCAAAACAAAACCAAAAAAAATCTTAAAAAAATTAGTTTCAAAAGACTAATGAGAAATCAACTTATTTAATAAAAATTTTAGATTTAAAATAAATGCACTTATAATTTTATTATTGATGGAAGGAGCACTTATTGTTACATTCATTTCATGTTTCTACCATTTTCCATAAAGTCTCATTCATGTCATTATCTATTTAGGTTTTATGTGCAAAGACTTGTTCTTTAATGTGAGAAGAGTGAAATTTGAAACATGTAATGGTCACATGATTTCATTTTAAAGCTAATATGGGTTTAGAGAATACTAGTCTGAGGAATAATGCATATTTTTTGAGTTTTTATACCTCTCACAAAATATGGAAAATATTTGGAACTGTCTCTATGAAAACTTGTATATGATAACAAAGGTTTATCTTAAGATCATTCACCTAAAATCAAGGCTACCTAGACTAATTAGTTAATTCACAATGCAATCTTTTACAAACTTGATTGATAAAATTAGATAAACTTGATTGATAAAATTAGATGAAACCATATATGATAGAGCTTTGAGTTTTAGTTCAATTAGGAAATGCAATGCATGCAACTTTGCTTCTTTGTGCGAGTGCATCTGGCCTTTGTAAAATATGCATACATGCTTTTCAAAGGTCCAATCTAGTTCATTAATAAGTTGTTAGCATTAGATCCAAGAGAAACTTAAAGAAACACCCAAAGGATTTACAAATACAAGTAATAAAGATGTTTCCAATTCCTTCTCTTGAAAAAATAGTAATGCATAATGCGTATTTGAAGCTTTGCTCTTGAATTCATGGCCTCATTCATAACCAAAGACTTATGAAAATTTAGGTCTTGCATCATCATCACATTCCTTCAACGAAAAATAATATGCAACAGTAAAAAATAAAGTGCTATAGGTTGCATTAATTTGGCAAAAGATACTTGAGTTTAAGAACTAATACAATATTCAAGCACATGAACCAACTTAATAACCAAAAGGTATCAATGTAGAATGCAATATCTAGCAATGATGATGCAATTAGCATGAATTAAAAGTGCCATGAAACTCTCATGAATGTTTGAGGATTGACGATACAAATCAGAGAATGAAAACCGAAGTAAAGAATAGCCAGTTACACAATGTCTACCTATCATTTGCATTGCATACCATGGAGACCTAGTGCTTGAATGTGCATCAACTAAACAACCACTATAGAATCCCTTATGCATACAATAGAATGAGAATCAATATGAAGAAATAATTTCATGCTCACTCATGCATTATAAATTTATAACTTGTGAATTGCAATGCATGTCATGGAGGAAAAAAGCTTTAAAAGTGCATCACTAAAATAGAAATCTCCCAAACCCTAATGCATTCATAAATAAGATAAACCAATAAAAAATAATGGTGGACATATACAATATGCATTTTGTAAACATGAGTAACCATAGGATTGATGGAAACTAGGTCATTGAAAGATATGATCAATCTAAGACATAGACATAGCCATTCGAACCTTAAAAAGTAGATAGGGACCCAAAATTTGGGTGGCAGACTAAATTTTAGGGTGTTGTTGTAGCAACTACAACAAATAGTAAGTTGTCTGATCATATAAACTTAAAATTAAATTAAATCATTAATTTTCCAATATTTTAAATCTAAATCTAAACTAAAAATAATTATAAATTATCTCAACCATTTAATTAAATGGTTGGTAAGGTTAATAGGCATAAAGCCATAATAAATATCAAAACACTTCATAATACATATCACATTACCAAGAATAAAAAATGTGATTAAAAATAAATAAATTATAACTTATTTGAATTTTTTTATTATTATTAATCATAAAAAATAATTTATATAGAAGTTAAGCATATATACATTTAAAAAACATATAGCCAGATAACCATGAAGATTCATCTATACTTAATCATGGAGATTATTAGTGTGTAAATAGGTTTTCTTATAATACATGAGCCAATTTCATGATTTATCAATATGATATGCCCAAAAAATCATAATTCATTTCATATTATTTTTGTTCATATGACATTTTTTTAATTAATCAATTTAATTAAAAAGATAGAAAACACATAAAAAAATTTGAGATAAATCTCAACATTTGATTTATGACTACCACTAAGAATATATAATGGAGGTTAAATCCTTACCATCGAGCTAACAATTATGGATAATTAAATTAAAATTCTTGAGTTCCTATTCTAAAATAGACATGCTACTTACATAATTAAATTAGTAACAAATAAATTTAAAAAATATGGAATGGATTGGTTTTTAAGTGTTATTTTCATCCGAAAAGGTCACATGTTTAGAATCAAAAAGAGATAAAGTATGTACACTTTCATAAATTTTAGGCTATCCACTCCTTTAGATTTAAACCTATAATTTTTTATTAATAAACAAGCACCTTTAACCATTAAATTCATTTAAATGTAATAAATGTACTATTTACTATTAAATATGTACTTTTAAAATAAATATAAACTCAAAAAAAAAAAAAATCTTATTTTTCATAAATGTTTTTTAAATTTAATATAATATTTTTTTATTTTCACTTTTTCATTTATTGAAAAAATAATAAATTGTTTTAAAAAATTATAAAACCACTTTCAAATATGATAAATATTTTGCATTAGTAATAACGTTTTGAGAAATTATAAAAATCACATTCAAATACGATAAACATTTTGCATTTTTAATATATTTTAATGGTTCTTATAATATTTACACCGTAAGTCATTTCTCTCTAAAATGAACTCCCCCAAATGCCTTTCTGTGCTAATCGTAGCCGTCAGATCTATTGTTAGACGATTGAATAAAAATCAGCCGTCTAATTTAATAAAAAAAGTTTTAAAACATTAAAAAAACCATTAAAAACCATTATCGTATTATTTATTAGTTAATATATTAGTTATTAGTTATCAGGTTGTAACTATAACCTATGGAACCGTTTACTCTAACCACGTTAACAAACCCATCCCGCGTGCAGATATCCGCATTTGATGCAGAGGAGGGCGGGGGTGTTGAGGACGGCGAGGGTGTTGACGAGGGTGCAGGCAGAGTCACTCCAAAGGAGGACGGGACCTGCAGCGAAGTGTTCGTGCAGAGGACACTGTAAAAATGATGACGAGGGCCACAGAGGAGGCTGCATGAGGGCCGCATAGGTCGTTTTTACTGCATCATCGTTTTGCCCTCTATCAGAATATGGAGCCCTCTCATTATTGTGGTAGTTATGAAATTTTATATATATTCGGGTCACTATTCTATGTAACCATACGTAATTGCCCATTGTTAAGGAGAACAATGAAGATTATTCTGAGGTTATTCTATGCCAAGCATATTCAATGCTGCAAAAGCACCCCAACTAATATCGATTTTCTCACGCAAGCTATTGGGTTCCTGCGAAAACCTGACTCTCATTCAAATACCGCTGCGTGACCGCTTACAGAATGGTTTATGAGATGTAGGCTTTGTTGCTGGGCGATTCAACTTTCAGGGACATTTCTGGACGTTTCTGGACTACTTCATCTCCAGTAACAATCTTAATCTCCTTTCTGAGTTTTTGTTTAATTTCTATTTCATCCATGGACCTTTATCTAAGAATATCTTTTCAAGAACTCTTATACCTCTGTTAACAATCACATCATTGAGGGGCAACGTTTTTAACTTTTTTCCCTCTCTGTCATTTGTCATCTAAAGTTCTAGAAACTAAGCTCATTATGTTACTATCGAGTTGCATTAACACTCTATTACCTATCATAGTTACCTTTACAAAGCCATGTTTGAAACTATAAATGTTTATTTCCATCAATTATGAGATTAGATAGTAAATTTGTGGGTTAATAAATGGTGCCTAAATGTTTCCAAGATGTCTTCCTCATAAATGAATGGGTTTATGCCATTCAAACCAGTGATAGAACTTGTCATGTACTAGCAAGGACAAGTAACAATACTAATTTAGTCAAAGCTTTGTTCAATTTCTCAGTTAGTCAAAATGATCGAACCATCTTTGTTTCTTGCTGTAATATTTGAAATTGTTCACATGAGCACTTGATAATAGACACCACTGAAGCCATCTCTATTATCAACATTTTGTTGCTCTATTTTGAATCCATGACCAAATTGTAGAGGTAGCATCTTCTCGTGCCTAAGAAATTGCATAGATTTAGATTAATGGAAGCAATCATTAGCTTACATACATAAACTTGTAGCGTATCTCGCACATCACTATTGTAGGAAAGGTGTTTAGAGCTCCAAGGTTACAAACCAACTGCACAATAATGATCCATTTGATATCTCACAGCTTCTTTATTCCACACAACGAAATGCTATTATCATAGTTACCTTTATAAAGCCGTGTTTGAAACTATAAATTTTTCTTTCCATCAATTATGAGATTAGATAGTAAATTTGTGGGTTAATAAATGGTGGCTAAATGTTTCCAATATGTCTTCCTCAGAAATAAAATAAATGAATGGCTTTATGCCATTCAAACAAGTTGATATGCCATTCAAAACAATGATAGAACTTGTCGTGTAGCAGCAAGGATAAGTAACAAGACTAATTCAGTCAAAACTTTATTCAATTTCTCAGTCAGTCAAATGTTGATGCACTCATTGGATGAATGTAGGTTTTGCTTCTGGGCGATTCAACTTTCTGGGCATTTCTAGATGTTTCTGTATTACTTCATCTCTGATAACAGCCTTAATCTCCTTTCTAATTTTTTGTTTAATTTCTATTTCATCCATGGACCTTTATCTGAGAATATCTTTTCAAGATCTCTTAGACCTCAAAGCTTTGTTCAATTTCTCAGTCAGTCAAAATGATCGAACCATCTTTGTTTCTTGCTGTAATATATGAAATTGTCCAACATCCTTCCTTTTTGGTACTAAGAAATTTACACTTCTAGGTACATGCTTCAACTCAAAGAGGAATTCAATCCTCATCCTAAGAGCCAACTCTGTTTCCATTAATGCATTCAAGTCTCCCTTATTCATAACAACATCAAAAACCCCTTTTGATAACTATGTAGAAAAGGTTTTTACCAACAAGCACATAACTTTGGATGCCATATTTTGCAAAATAAGTGAAAATGTCATTGTTGGCTCAAAACATAGATGTGGATACAAGAAATAATTCCTTGTATTAAATACCGGTCCTACTTCTCTTTAAGACACAAGCAGTCATATTGCTCAAGAAACGATTGGATAAATGAAATCATATCTTATGTAGCTGTAAAAATACAAGGAACTGAAACTTTTTCAATAGCAACCAATTTTGCAAACTTTTGAATTATAAGTAATTTCTCTGCTTGAAGATTGCCGCTATACAAAGCCTTAAACTCTCCATAAAGCCATACTCAATTTTATTCATTTCTTCCCTACCTCATCGATACTGCAAATTGGGCATTGTTGATGATCTAGAGAACATAAAGAAAAACCATTTGAACCACCATACCTTCATGGTTACAAATTTTATCTCCGTTGGGTTCATTATCTCTAACATAGACAATGTAGCTGTAAAAATACAAGGAACTGAAACTTTTTCAATAGCAACCAATTTTGCAAACTTTTGAATTATAAGTAATTTCTCTGCTTGAAGATTGCCGCTATACAAAGCCTTAAACTCTCCATAAAGCCATACTCAATTTTATTCATTTCTTCCCTACCTCATCGATACTGCAAATTGGGCATTGTTGATGATCTAGAGAACATAAAGAAAAACCATTTGAACCACCATACCTTCATGGTTACAAATTTTATCTCCGTTGGGTTCATTATCTCTAACATAAACAATGTAGCTGTAAAAATACAAGGAACTGAAACTTTTTCAATAGCAACCAAGTTTTCAAACTTTTGAATTATGAGTAATTCCTCTGCCTGGAAGATTGCCACTATACAATGCCTTACACTCTCCATAAAGCTATACTCAACTTTCTTCATTTCTTCCCTATCTCATCGATACTGCAAGTTGGGCATTGTTGGATGATCTAGAGAACATAAAGAAAAACCATTCGAACCACTATACCTTCAGGGTTACAAATTTTATCTCCATTGGTTTCATTATCTCTAACATAAACAAATGCCAACTGATCCTTAGGATTAAAAGCTTCTAATTCATTGAACAAAAGGCAAGAAAATAAGTTTGTTGAAAGGTTGTGCTTTCTCAATATCAGTGTAGTATCTGGCACATCACTGTTGTAGGAAAGGTTTTTAGAGGTCCAAGGTTGCAAACCATCTGCACGGTAATGATCCATTTGATATCTCACAGCTTCTTTATTTCATACAATAATCATTGGCGGTTTTGATTTTCGCACCACATTAAAAGTATCAACAAATTCTTCCCACTGTTTAGATCCCACATATGCAAAGACCAAATCAAGATTAGCAGATGCAACAGCTTTTAATGTCTTGATTAAATGCAATGATTTGTCTTCCGTTTCATCCTTCACAATTGTAAGGACAATAGGCCTTTGGTAATCCTTTAACAACTTCAAAGTTTCATATCTTACAGGGACACACAATGACAACAAACTTTGTTGGATAAACTCTTGCAAAAACTCTCCTTCGAAGGGACCATAAAATATGTCTTGCTCATTGTATTTCGGACGAATGACCAACAAAGTTGGCTTCCTGTCAAAATCATATTCCACTATAGTTTCATCTGAAATTTCCCTTGCTATTGAAAACCATGCTCTTTTCTTGTATTGCTTCCCAAAATCTACCACTAAGGATTCTTCCACACCAAAACCAATAAATATGGGAAATTTTTTAACAGATGCTTTGATATATTCATGAACTTCAACATTTGCTTTTAGAACAAAAACTTCTGGAGCAGCCATTTTTTTCAGATAAGGAACAAGTGAATTTGCTTTCCGTGGGCCTGAGTAATCTCACATCATATTTCGAAACAAGATTGTTGAACTTATCTGCATCTATTTTGGCAAAGCAGAATGGGAGTGTCAGAGTTAGCAAGTACTTGAGCAGCAGCATCCAGCAAACCCAACGAATTTGTTGATCTGAAGCCAATAAAGTTGCTTACAGGATAACTAGACAAAATGACCTTTTCATGATGCCATTAGCTGACCACATGAGCAAGTAGGTAACAGTGCCCCAAATGAATTCTTTATATTAGGTTCTAAAACCAAAGAGCATGCACAAATAACAGATACAGTAGCAACATGATTAATTGCAGTTTCAATATTTACTGAATTGACTGACAGTAGGCACTTGTGACAAATACTTTCTTCTTGAAAAGATATTCAACTGCTGATATGGTGTGTAATTATAAATGAAAATATCCGAGCTGAGTGTTTCTTTTTTAGAAATCCGTCCATTATGAGATCTGGATATATACCCATCATAAAACAAAGAAAATATCCCAAACTTCCTACGATTTTGCAAAAATTCTCGTCAGTAATCTAGTTGATACCCCTCTGCAAAAAAACCATGTTTCAGATTTTTTAAATTCTTCTCCATTTCCTCAGAAAATGAGCCCAAAATTCAATGCCTGGAAACCAATGTGAATTTCGAGTTTTGGTCAAATCTGTCGAATCATGCATATCTGCTAATTCCTCCATGAAATTTTCTTCCTGAGAATTCAAATTCATATGCCCCTTTGCTTTGCCTAATACCCTGATTCGAATGCCCGCAATTTGCTTTTTTAAGCTCTGCTTCAAGCTCATGTTGGATTTAGAGACGTCTAATTACAATAATTTAGGTTGGACATGCGTGCATTATGATTATGATATCAAACGCTGTCAGCAAGATTACATTTATGTAATGATTAAATATGCCAAATAATGTGATTAATTAAGTTATGGCATTAAACGTATTTAAATAAGGATTTGGATACAAATACATATAGAATAATGTCAATCAATTATAATTGTTAATGGACCGATTATAATTGATTGAAATAATAGCAGAATAAATATGGACAGCCAAATTTCCGCTGCCATAAGATTGGGACTGCTATAAAAGTGCTGAGTCTCCAAGGCTTGCAATCACTCAGAAAAATTAGTCTGCTCCATTGAAGACTTGATACTCTATCAAGGATTGCCAGAGAAAAGGATTGCAAGCTCTTGGAAGGATTCAAGAGCCAACAACTCAAGTCAAGATCAAGAGCTTTAGAAGATGGAAAGTAAGTTCCGTTGTGCATTATTTTCAATAAGTTCCGTTGTGCATTATTTTCAATTTCTTACAAAGGAGTAGATCTTGGTTAGGGTTTAAAGTAATTAGGAAAACCCATAAATTAAATCTAACAATTGGTATCAGAGCACCCTTACGTAAGAATTGCAGTTTGATTTGTTTTTCAATTGCTTTCTATTTTTCATATCAAATTTAATTGTTGCAGAAAGAATTGTTAAAATTTTGCTTTAATCATTTTTCTGCTTGAAGCTGTAAATTGCCGACGGTTTTGAAGTTTGAATGAATGCAAGATTTCCTTATTTCTGTATAGTCGATGCTTCAATCTGGTGCGGACATTAAATAGCATATGCTTCAACTAACCTCGGCTTCTGATATTTTTTTTAACACTGTTTCATACCTGTAAATTTGTGGAAATATCGAAACGGAGTTGTATACATAACTTTCCTGGAACATATGCTGTATGGATGAAAAGTTAAACCACAGAGCGTAAATGTTTCATAATAAATTTGAAGCTCTGCACCTTCTCTTAAAAAAAAAAAATCTGTCACCTCGTAATGCTAGTTTACAATATAGGTCACGATATTGTAATTAAAACAGAAGCTAAGGATTTCATTTTTATTTTATTTTTTATCGCCATTAAACGCACGCAGAGCGTAACAGGGGGATCTTGTGTAATGGTTATGGTATCGTAATTAAAACAAAATCCAGGGCTTTCAGAGTTCTTTTCGCCCTTTTATCCCTATTAGCTTCATAGGCATGCACGCAGACATAAAATGGATATCTGGCACCAGCAACATTAAAAACAATGGCAATGACATAAATGTGGTTGGCGCGCATATATAGAATCATGATTTCCTGGGATCTGTTCATTGGAGTATTATGAGAAAGCGGATCTGATATGTTTTCTGTTTGGTAAGAGCGACTATTTTGTTTTACTATAGAGTTGTCTTGAGTGTGATTTTTTTTTTTTTGACAAGCTTAAGAATGATGCCAAGAAGAAAGCACCTGTATCTTGAATCACCTAAAGCGTGTTGGTTGACAATGTTATATAATAAATCTAGCAGAGTCGTGGCATGTTTATACAGTACATACGCCCCACAGTTCATTTTAGAAGTGAAATACTTTCGATTGCAAAATAAACCCTTTTACTGCCCAATAATTTTTTAAAAATGAAAATATTGATGGGCATATAATGGCTTAAACAATGGTCATCTCTGGATCTGATTCCCTTCAGAGTGATGACAAATAGGTCAACGCTGAGGTAAATTTACACTTCAAATGTTCTTGTAAATTTAAAGTTATCATTTTGTTAATTATGTATATTTCTCTTAAATTTACTGAAGTTTACATTATTTAACATTATCTAGAGTGCCAATTTTATCTTTTGGTGGATCTTTATTGCTAAAGGGGTTTTTATCATAAAAAGGAAATAATATATATATTTTTTCTTTATCATAAAAGGAAATAATATATATATTTTTTTAAATCATAAAAGGGAATACTATATTTTGATGGTGTGGGCGTATTTTTCCTTTTAGAAGTTTTATCCTTAATTTTTGTTCATATCTACGCACTGTGTTTTTTAATAGAGAAAAAAAAAAAGTCTTTTGGTTAATATAATTGTATATTATAGACTTTGGAAGTTTGTTAGAGTGAGGCAACAAATTCTGCTCGAAATTAAAGGCAAATGAGCTTTAATATAATATTTAGTTTATAGGACGAAAATTTATCACAATGATGCTAATCATGGCAACCATAAAATTTTTAGTATTCTCTAAATAAATTATTAAAGCATTTCTAAAGTTTTACTAATTTTGGAATCTAACTAAAGGCGTTTTTAAGTATACATGTGTTGTTTTCGCATGAGTCAAGCATTGATGTTCGCAAACGAACCGCTCTCTGTAAGACGATTGCAAGGATGACTCATGACAAGTTGAAATGACATGCTGGAAATGGACGTGGGTGTTAGCTTTCCCAAAGGAGGGTTGGCGCCTGCTAAGTTGTTTGGTGCATAAGGCTAGTGTATGAAAATTAGTTGCAACACACATGGAGTAGCGATGGTCATTAGTTCATGGATATGTTAGTCTAACCCAAAGGTAGATTGAAAAAAGGTTGCATGTTTGTACTTTATTCACTACACCAAAATGCCTGAAGGTAATGATTGCACCCAAAGGTGTTTCATAATTGAATGGTGTTTTGGCTAAAGTTTTAATGGAGCAAATAGTTTTACACATGCCTTTAGATAGTTTTTAGAATTATGATTAAAGATCAAATCGTGACGCATTGTATCTAAATTATTTCCTTGTTCTTGAATTTTTTCAGATCCAAACATAATGTCAAGTCTAAGTCAGATTAAACCC
>APFE030116241.1:0-46124 GCA_000404065.3 Pinus taeda | reverse complement strand
ATGCATTCAAGCCTCCCTTGTTCATAACAACATCAAAAACCCCTTTTGATAACTATGTAGAAAAGGATTTTACCAAAAAGTGTCTAGAAAACCATGGTTTTCATCTCTTTGATATCCTAATGCCATAAAACAATGATATAGGAGTACACCAATAATTGGAAATCCATTGTGTTTGGTGTTTCTCAATATTTGTACGTTATTTTCCTACCCTCTCTTTTCCAACAAGAGTTACGAATGTACCTATGACAACATCACTGGCAGTCAATTCCCTCACATATGGCTTTGCATGTGATTCAAGGAAAAATAAGCTCCTTCATGTGAACAACTTGGTCATAGACACCACTGAAGCCATCTCTATTATCAACATTTTGCTGCTCTGTTTTGAATACATGACCAAATTGCAGAAGTAGCATCTTCTCGTGCATAGGAAACTGCATAGATTGAGATTGATGGAAGCCATCATTAGCTTACATACATAAACTTGTAGCTAACATGACATTATACAATATTAAATATTGAATATTTCTCCATAGACCTTGACCACATAGTAGACCTATAAACAAAAGCCTCAATAATATGTTGTCCATATCAGCATTAAGATGATACGAAACCAAAGCATTCTCTTTATATTCTATGTAAAAACCATCAGTAGTCTCAAGACATAATTTCATAACAAGCTTTTTTTTTTATTCTAGTAAAATTTTGTAGTGGGTTGTTGTTTTTCATTCATTATCTTGGTTCATTTAGCAATTAAAGGTGTTCCTTTCTGGCACTACGTTTGGCTATTGCATATTCCTTTATTCTTTTGAGTGACATACTTCATTTTATGATCTCATCTAGCTTTCACAAGAGCTATCCTTTCTTTGTTTGTGAATATGTCAACTAAAGGCCTAGGTGACTAGGAAGGCCAACATAATATACTTTCTCTCTTACAGAATGATATAAAAAAAATTCTGCAAATTTCCTTGCATTCTCCTATTGTTTCTTAATGCACAAAGTCATTGTATTTATTCCTCATCAGCATAGCCAAGAGTGAAATGAAGTTATACCAAACCTTCTACATTATGTAAGAAATGAGTATCTTTGGCCCAAATTCCCCCCTGAAATTGTATCTTTTCGAGTCACGATTGTTACCAATACTACAATAACTACCTGTTGATAGAGAGCCTCAAAACTTTGTTGCATATCTATACTACACTGAATTGTTTTTTCACTTGCTTCTACAGTATTACAAACCTGGGTTTTTTGCACCAAAATCCACCCTCACTTACATTACAAATATATATTATAATGAAAGAATATATAGGAAAAACATAATCCTCAAGTTGTTACAAGATTTTAGGAATAAAATCCTAATAATAAACTAAAAATAAAATAAATTTTAAGTTGCTACAAGGAATGCGGAAATGATAGAAAATCGTCTACCATCAAATTGGAAATTGATTCATTGACTATTGATATCCTACCTACAAATTTGAATCTGTTGTAAATATTCCTAAAAATCTGGGCATTGTTGGATGATCTAAACAACATAAAGAAAAACCATTTGAACCAGTATACCTTCAGGGTTACAAATTTTAATTCCATTGGTTTCATTATCTCTAACATAAGCAAACACCAACTGATCCTGAGGATTAAAAACTTCTAATTCATTGAACAAAAGGCAAGAAAATAAGTTTGTTGAAAGGTTGTGCTTTCTCAATATTAGTGTAGTATCTGGCATATCATTGTTGTAGGAAAGGTTTTAGAGCTCCAAGGTTGCAATATCTCACAGCTTCTTTATTCGATGCAACGAAATGCTAACTGATCCTGATGATTAAAAACTTCTAATTCATTGAACAAAAGGCAAGAAAATAATTTTTTTGAAAGGTTGTTCTTTCTCAATATCATTGTAGTTTTTGGCACATCATTGTTATCATAGTTGCCTTTATAAAGCTATGTTTGAAACTATAAATGTTTCTTTCCATCAATTATGAGATTAGATAGTAAATTTGCGGGTTAATAAATGGTGCCTAAATGTTTCCAATATGTCTTTCTCTAAAATAAAATAAATGAATGGATTTATGCCACTCAAACCAGTTGATATGCCATTCAAACTAGTGATAGAACTTGTCGTTTAGTAGCAAGGATAAGTAACAAGACTGATTTAGTCAAAGTTTTGTTCAATTTATCAATCAGTCAAATGCTGATGCACTCATTAGATGAATGTAGGCTTTGATTCAATGGCGATTCAACTTTCAGGGAAATTTCTAGACGTTTCTGGATTACTTCATCTCCGATAACAACCTTAATCTCCTTTTTGAGTTTTTGTTTAATTTCTATTTCATCCATGGACCTTTATCGGATAATATATTTTCAAGATCTCTTAGACCTCTACTCACAATCATATCATTGAGGGGCAACGGTTTTAACTTTTTTCCCTCTCTGTCATTTGTCATCTAAAGTTCTAGAAACGGAGCTCATTATGTTACTATTGAGTTGCATTAACACTTTGTTACCTCTCATAGTTACCTTTATAAAGCCGTGTTTGAAACTATAAATGTTTCCTTCCATCGATTATGAGATTAGATAGTAAATTCGTGGGTTAATAAATGGTGCCTAAATGTTTCCAATATGTCTTCCTAAAAAATAAAATAAATGAATGGCTTTATGCCATTAAAACCAGTTGATATGCCATTCAAACTAGTGATATAACTTGTCTTTTAGCAGTAAGGATAAGTTACAAGACTGATTTATTCAAAGCTTTGTTCAATTTCTCAGTCAGTCAAAATGATCGAACCATCTTTGTTTCTTTCTGTAATATTTGAAATTGTCCAACATCCTTCCTTTTTGATACTAAGAAATTTACACTTCTAGGTGCATGCTTCAACTCAGAGAGGAATTTAATCCTCAGCCTAAGAGCCAACTCTATTTCCATTAATGCATTCAAGCCTCCCTTATTCATAACAACATCAAAAACCCCTTTTGATAACTATGTAGAAAAGGCTTTTACCAACAAGAAAATAGCTTTGGATGACATATTTTGCAAAATAAGTGAAAGTGTCATTCTTGGCTTGAAACATAGACGTGGATACAACAAATAATTCCTTGTATTAAATACCAATCCTACTTCTCTTTAAGACCCAAACAATCATATTGCTCAAGAAACGAATGGATAAATGAAATAATATCTTATGTAGTTGTAAAAATACAAGGAACTGAAACTTCTTCAATAGCAACCAAGTTTGCAAACTTTTGAATTATCAGTAATTTCTCTACTTGAATATTGGCAGTATACAAAGCCTTAAACTCTCCATAAAGTTGTACTCAACTTTTCTCATTTCTTCCCTAGCTCATCGATACTGAAAATGGGGCATTGTTGGATGATCTAGAGAACATAAAGAAAAACCATTTGAACCACCATACCTTCATGGTTAAAATTTTTATCTCCATTGGGTTCATTATCTCTAACATAAAAAATGTAGCTGTAAAAATTCAAGGAACTGAAATTTTTTCAATAGCAACCAAGTTTGCAAACTTTTGAATTATGAGTAACATCTCTGCTTGGAAGATTGCCACTATACAATGGCTTACACTGTCAATAAAGCTATACTCAACTTTCTTCATTTCTTCCCTATATCCTCGATACTGCAAAATGAACATTCAAACAGTGATAGGGCTTGTCATTTAGCAGCAAGGATAAGTAACAAGACTGATTTAGTCAAAGATTTGTTCAATTTCTCAGTCAGTCAAAATTATCGAACCATCTTTGTTTCTTGCTGTAATATTTGAAATTGTCCAACATCCTTCATTTTTGGTGCTAAGAAATTTACAATTCTAGGTACATGATTCAAATCAGAGAAGAATTTAATCCTCAGCATAAGTGCCAACTCAGGTTCCATTAATGCATTCAAGCCTCCCTTATTCATAACAACATCAAAAACCGCTTCTGATAACTATGTAGAAAAGGCTTTTACCAACAACATCACTGACAGTCAATTCCCTCATATATGGCTTTACATGTGCTTCAAGGAAAATAAGCTCCTTCATGTGAACAACTTGATCATAGACACCAATGAAGCCATCTCTATTATCAACATTTTTCTGCTCTGTTTTGAATCCATGACCAAATTGCAGAGGTAGCATCTTCTCGTGCTTAAGAAACTGCATAGATTGAGATTGATGGAGGCCATAATTAGCTTACATACATAAAATTGTAGCTAAAATACACAATATAAAATATTAAATATGGAATATTTCTCCATAGACCTTGACCCCATAGTAGACCTATAAACAAAAACCTCAATAATATGTTGTACAATGTTTACATTCACTTGGTTGTTTGCAAACACACACTCCAAATTCTCTAAACAGATCCTTGGATTGGCAAGATCAAAAACCCAGATCAGCATCAAGATGATACCAAACCAAAGCATGCTCCTTAGCTTCTATGGAAAAACCATCAGTAGTCTTAGTACATAATTTCATAACAAGCTTTGTTTTTTTCTTCTAGTAAAAGTTTGCAGTGGGTTGTTGTTTTTCATTCAGTATCTTGGTTCATTTAGCAATTAAAGGTGTTCCCTTCTTGCACTACTTTTGGCTATTGCATATTCCTTTATTATTTTGAGTGACATACTTCATTTTATCCTCTCATATATCTTTCACAAGAGTTGTCCTTTCTTTGTCTGTGAATATGTCAACTAAAGGCCTGGGTGACTAAGAAAGCCAACATAATATACTTTCTCTCTTAGAGAATGATATAACAAAAATTCTGCAAATGTCCTTGCATCCTTCTGTTGTTTCTTAATGCACAAAGTCATTGTATTTATTCTTCATAAGCATAGCCAAGAGTGAAATGAGCATTCAAACCAGTGATAGAACTTGTCGTTTACCAGCAAGGATAAGTAACAAGATTGATTTAGTCAAAGCTTTGTTCAATTTCTCAGTCAGTCATACAAACCTGGGTTTTTTACACCAAAATCCAACCTCCCTTACATTACAAATGCATATTGTAATGAAAGAATATATAGGAAAAACATAATCCTCAAGCTATTACAAGATTTTAGGAATAAAATCCTAATAGTAAACTAAAAATAAAATAAATTTTAAGTTGCTACAAGTAATATGGAAATGATAAAAAAGACTTTGCCATCAAATTGCAAAATGATTCTTTGATTGTTGATATCCTGCCTGCAAATTTGAATCTGTTGTAAATATTCCTGAAAATCTATTGACCTCCCTTTAAACAGGTTCAACTATGCCACCTGTTATCTAGTGTTCCTTTTATCCAATTTTGAAAGAGAAATTTTTGTCATATGTTGAAGTATGGTTTACAAAACCTTTTGTTTCATATAACTTATTTGAAAAATATACTCTACCTTATCCATGGGTTAATTCCTCACATAAAAATATAATTAGTGGTAAAATTCGTAGGATAAATTAATTACTCTTTTCCTAGACATCTGGGAAAAGTACAAAAAAAAAGTGTCTAACTATCAAAAACCATGGTTTTCATCTCTTTGATATCCTAATGCCATAAAAAAATGATATAGGAGTACATCAATAATTGGAAATCCATTTGTGTTTGGTGTTTCTCAATATTTGTACGTTATTTTCCTACCCTCTCTTTTTCAACAAGAGTTATGAATGTACCTATGACAACATCACTGGCAGTCAATTCCCTCACATATGGCTTTGCATGTGCTTCAGGGAAAAATAAGCTCCTTCATGTGAACAACTTGGTCCTAGACACCACTAAAGCCATCTCTATTATCAACATTTTGTTGCTCTGTTTTGAATCGATGACCAAATTGCAGAGGTAACATCTTCTCGTGCCTAAGAAACTGCATAGATTGAGATTGATTGAAGCCATCATTAGCTTAGATACATAAACTTGTAGCTAACATACACATTATACAATATTAAATACTGAATATTTCTTCATATACCTTGACCCCATAGTAGACCTATAAACAAAAACATCAATAATATGTTGTCCATATCAGCATCAGGATGATACCAAACCAAAGCGTTCTCTTTAGCTTCTATCGAAAAACCATCAGTAGTCTCAGTACATAATTTCATAACAGGCTTTGTTGTTTTCTTCCATTAAAAGTTTGTAGTGGGTTGTTGTTTTTCATTCAGTATCTTGGTTCATTTAACAATTAAAGGCATTCCTTTCTTGCACTACTTTTGGCTATTGCATATTCCTTTACTCTTTTGAGCGACATACTTCATTTTGTCCTCTCATCTAGCTTTCACAAGACCTATCCTTTCTTTGTCTGTGAATATGTCAACTAAAGGCTTGGGTGATTATGAAGGCCAACATAATATACTTTCTCTCTTATAGAATGATGTAACAAAAATTCTGCAAATTTACTTGCATTCTTCTGTTGTTTCTTAATGCACAAAGTCATTGTATTTACTCTTCATAAGCATAGACAAGAGTGAAATGAAGTTAGACCAAACCTTTTTCATTATTTAGGAAATGAATATCTTTGGCCCAACTTCCCCCTTGAAATTGTATCTTTTGGAGTCACGATTGTTACCAATACTACAATAACTACCTGTTGATGGAGAGCTTCAAAACTTTGTTGCATATTTATACTACACTGAAGTGTTTTTTCTCATGCTTCTACAGTATACAAACCGGGGTTTTTTACACCAAAATCCAACCTCCCTTACATTAAAAATATATATTCTAATGAAACAATATATAGGACAAACATAATCCTCAAGCTGTTATAAATTTTTAGGAATAAAATCCTAACTGTAAACTAAAAATAAAATAAATTTTAAGTTGCTACAACGAATACGGAAATGATAGAAAATCCTCTGCCATCGAATTGGAAATTGATTCTTTGACTGTTGATATCCTATCTGCAAATTTGAATCTGTTGTTAATATTCTTGAAAATTTGCGCATTGTTTGATGATCTAGAGAACATAAAGAAAAACCATTCGAACTAGTATACCTTCAAGGTTACAAGTTTTATCTCCGTTGCTTTCATTATCTCTAACACAAACAAATGCCAAATGATCCTGAGGATTAAAAACTTCTAATTCATTGAACAAAAGGCAAGAAAATAAGTTTGTTGAAAGGTTGCGCTTTCTCAATATCAATGTAGTATCTAGCACATCACTGTTCTAGGAAAGGTTTTTAGGGCTCCAAGGTTGCAATATCTCATAGCTTCTTTATTCAATACAATGAAATGCTAACTGATCCTGAGGATTAAAAACTTCTGATTCACTAAGCAAAAGGCAAGAAAATAAGTTTGTTGAAAGGTAGTGCTTTCTCAACATCAGTGTAGTATCTGGCACATCACTATTATAGGAAAGGTTTTTAGATCTCCAAGGTTGCAAACCATCTGCACAGTAATGATCCATTTGATATCTCACAGCTTCTTTATTCCATACAACGAAATTCTAGTATCATAGTTAGCTTTATAAAGATGTGTTTGAAACTATAAGTGTTTCTTTCCATCAATTATGAGATTATATAGTAAATTTGTGGGTTAATAAATGGTGCCTAAATGTTTCCAATAAGTATTCCTCATAAATAAAATAAATGAATGGCTTTATGACATTCAAACCAGTTGATATGCCATTCAAACCAGTGATAGAACTTGTCATTTAGTAGCAAGGATAAGTAACAGGACTGATTTAGTCAAAGCTTTGTTCAATTTCTCAGTCAGTCAAATGTTGATGCAGTCATTAGATGAATGTAGGCTTTGTTTCTGTGTGGTTCAACTTTCAGGGACATTTCTAGACGTTTCTAGACTACTTCGTCTCCGGTAACAACCTTAATATCCTTTCTGAGTTTTTGTTTAATTTCTATTTCATCCATGGAACTTTATCTGAGAATATATTTTCAAGATCTCTTACACCTCTATTCACAATCATATCATTGAGGGGCAATTGTTTTAACTTTTTTCCCTCTCTGTCATTTGTCGTCTAAGGTTCTAGAAACTGATCTCATTATGTTACTATCGAGTTGCATTAACACTTTGTCACCTATCATAGTTACCTTTATAAAGCTGTGTTTGAAACAATAAATGTTTCTTTCCATCAATTATGAGATTACATAGTAAATTCGCAGGTTAATAAATGGTGCCTAAATGTTTCCAATATGTCTTCCTCAGAAATAAATAAATGAATGGATTTATGCCATTCAAACAAGATTATGTGCCATTCAAACCAGTGGTAGAACTTGTCATTTAGCAGCAAGGATAAGTTACAAGACTGATTTAGTCAAAGCTTTGTTCAATTTCTCAGTCAGTCAAAATGATTGAACCATATTTGTTTCTTGTAGTAATATTTGAAGATGTCCAGCATCCTTCCTTTTTGGTACTAAGAAATTTACACTTCTAGGTGCATGCTTCAATTCAGAGAGGAATTTAATCCTCAGCCTAAGAGCCAAGTCTATTTCCATTAATGCATTCAAGTATGCCTTATTCATAATAACATCAAAAACCCCTTCTGATAACTATATAGAAAAATCTTTTACCAACAAGCAGATAGCTTTGGATGCCATATTTTGCAAAATAAGTGAAAGTGTCATTGTTGGCTCAAAACATAGATGTGGATACAAGAAACAATTCCTTGTATTAAATACTGGTCCTACTTCTCTTTAAGAACCAAACAGTCATATTGCTCAAGAAATGATTGGATAAATGAAATCATATCTTATGTAGCTGTAAAAATACAACGAACTGAAACTTTTTCAATAGAAACCAAGTTTGCAAACTTTTGAATTATGAGTAATTTCTTTGCTTGAAGATTGGCACTATACAAAGCCTTAAACTCTCCATAAAGTTGTACTCAACTTTTCTCATTTCTTCCCTACCTCATCGATACTCCAAATGGGGCATTGTTGGATGATCTAGAGAACATAAAGAAAAACCATTTGAACCACCATACCTTCATGGTTACAAATTTTATCTCTGTTGGGTTCATTATCTCTAACATAAACAATGTAGCTGTAAAAATTCAAGGAACTGAAACTTTTTCAATAGCAACCAAGTTTGCAAACTTTTGAATTATGAGTAACTTCTCTTCTTGGATGAATGCCACTATACAATGGCTTACACTCTCCATAAAGCTATACTCAACTTTCTTCATTTCTTCCCAATCTCATCAATACTGCAAAATGAACATTCAAACTAGTGATAGAAATTGTCATTTAGCAGAAAGGATAAGTAACAAGACTGATTTAGTCAAAGCTTTGTTCAATTTCTCAGTCAGTCAAAATGATCGAACCATCTTTGTTTCTTGCTGTAATATTTTAAATTGTCCCATCCCTCCTTTTTGGTACTAAGAAATTTACACTTCTAGGTACATGCTTCAACTCAAAGAGGAATTTAATCCTCAGCCTAAGAGCCAAATCAAGTTCCATTGATGCATTCAAGCCCCCCTTATCCATAACAACATCAAAAATCCCTTCTGATAACTATGTAGAAAAGGCTTTTACCAACAACATCACTGACAGTCAATTCCCTCATATATGGCTCTGCATGTGCTTCAAGGAAAATAAGCTCCTTCATGTGAACAACTTGGTCATAGACACCACTGAAGTCATCTCTATCATCAACACTTTTCTGCTATGTTTTGAATCCATGACCAAATTGCAGAGGTAGCATCTTCTCGTGCCTATGAAACTGCATAGATTTATTTTGATGGAGGCCATCATTAGATTACATACATAAACTTGTAGCTAACATACACATTATACAACATTAAATATTGAATATTTCTCCATAGACCTTGACCCCATAGTAGACCTATAAACAAAAAGCTCAATAACCATCTTCAGCTTTTGTTTGTCACCTATGTCGTGTAATACGGTATGTTTCCAAAATGGCATATGCCTTTGTTGAAATTACATTCCATATTAGTATTCTTTTGTCTTATCTTTAGCTTTAATCTTGTGACATCTAATTTATTTCTTTTTGACAGTCATGGTTATTTGTAGTTCCATGGTCATAACACATGATTTTTGGTGTTTTTATGCATTTTCTTAGTGAAAGTGGATTTTACCATGGTCACTGTTGACCAAATTGCAATGATAAGATTTTACCTTGGTCACTATTGATCTAATTGCAATGATGGTCTCAGGTGCTAATATAATAAAATATTGTGGAAAAAGGTGCAAAAGCCTTAAATGACATGTTAAGATCCATTTTACACAAAATTCACCTCGTGGAAAAAATATCTACTGGTGACACATTGTTGAATTGAAATTAATTATCAATGTAGCGATGAATGGCTATGTTTTGTGGAAAAGGGTGTGAGAACCTTAATTGACATGTTAAGATCCATTTTACACAAACTGCTCCCTATGGAAAAATCTCTACCTGCGACACATTTTTGTGTTGATATAAATTCTCAATTTAGTGATCATTGCCCTTGTAGAAAGAATGTACGAATTAATCCAATGAGGCATCAATAAGTTTGAATCTTAGTATGGAGATGATGGGGAGAAATACCGCAGGTGTTAAGGGATGGTCGCAGGAGCAAAGCCTGCGGCCGAAAGGGTTGAGGGCCTAAGGCTAAACGGCAAGGTCTGGAGCATAAAGAGAAGCGATCACATGCAAGGGAGGCCCATGGTCAGAGTGGACAATAATCCAAGGTGCCAAGCAAAGACACTTGTCAGAATCAGAAGGTTTGGAATGGCGCGAGTATGGTCAGGGGGTATAGATTGAAAATAGTTGGAGTCTCCATAACCTAGGCTTCAGGAAACCTCCTGGGCTTGTCAACCGAGCAACAGAGTTGTCGCAACCTCCGCCTAATCCGAGGTAATTCCTTGTAGCTGAAACCAAAATTGACTGTGTTGGTGAGTTTAAGCGGTTAATGAGGCGGATTAAACATGGTAAACCCTTGTGCAACGGTCACACTAGACCCTGAACCGGAATATATCCTGTCGGTTTGGGGTAAGGAATTAATGGCGCATGTTACACAGCAATTTGTCACCATCCCTACTACCTCTCTCCCGCATCTTGGAGGGCTCATTCCAGGACCTATGAGAAGTGACATGACCTGAAAACACTTACCGTAAACATGAGCTTTATTTGCCCTAAAGACATCTCCTGCTAAAAACCCCTAAAAATAGCTCTTTTTCCATTGGCGCGGTTCCATAGTGCAGCCCTCACACCAAGGGGGCAAATCCTCCAAAGATGGCGCACCATTTGGCGCTCTATCATAGAGCCGCACCCACACCAACCATAATCAGTGGTGTTTTTTAACAAACAAACGGTTGAAGTTTCATCCTAAAAAATTCTTGGACTGCATCTATCTTGAGTTGGGTGGTTTGGATACAGATTTCCATAGAGAGGAAGTGGTTTTCCACCTCTCATGGAAGCTTCCTTGATGATGTGACCAATCCCATGATTATTGTGGATGATCCCAACTCCCCTTCCTCCATCTATAAAATCTTGTCCATTTTCCTTGGCAAGCTAGTTCTAGAGATTTAGAATTGTCAAGTTTCCAAGAGCTTCATGCTGCAAGAGCCTTCTTAATTCCCATAAGGCCAAATCCAAGTAAGGAGATTCTTGTCCAAGAATCAAAGAGAGAGGCTTGTCCGTACTCCCAACAAGCTTCGCGAGACATGTGCCGCTGACTACCCGGCCAAAGGAGAATCTAGCGTCAGAACTTTGGTTGTATTCTTCTTTGATTAATTATTAATAAATGACTATTGGTTATGGTTCCACTCTTATTGTTATTTGTGATTATGATGAGTTATATCCTTTCTGACTGATATATAGTTGCATATGCTGGATTTTATGCTTTTGTTTGTGTCATTTCTTGTATGTGCAGGTGTCCATTCATGGATATCATGAGGATTGTGATCTGTCGGAGCAAAGGAACGGGAGCACCACCTCTTCTACAAACAATAGCGTTGGAATCCAGGTAGGCCTTCATCACTGGTCTGTTAATTTGCAATTAGGAACTTGGGCTATAGTGTTTGATGATTGTTGCTAGACCCATTATGGGCTAGTATGGATCGCCTCTCTCCGCAGAGGGGACTTACCTCCTCAACAATTTGGCGACTCCGCTAGGGAGCTTGTCTTGCCTTTTGGGTTGTTTCTTGATTTTTACCTGCTTGGTCAACCTTCTGGGTTGAGTTCTTTTGCTGCTTCTTGCTTCTTGGTTTACCTGGTTATCGTTGGCCTGGCTTTGGATTGCTTATTTTTTATTTTTGCATAGCAAACTTGACTGGCACGCTTTTTTAGCGTAACAGTCATGCCAATTGGCGCTAGTTGTCAATATACAACCCTCGCCAATCCTTAAAAGGCGCTAGTTGCAGCCTGACAATCGCGCCAGGCCTGGGAACTTTTAAAGTTTGCTTGGATTTAAGCCTTCTAAACTTGGTCTTTGTTCTGGATACATTTTCTCGACTGCTTGAGTGTGTTGGAGTCTTGTTTGACTGGTTTTAACCTTCATCCTTTAGTTGTTTTCCATTTGCTAACGATTTCACGTTTTTAGCCCTAGGGCATTTAGTGGCTTTGTGTGTCGATCCTTCCTTAGGAGTTTTTGATCTTTTATTAGTTCGGTCGACTTTCTGATTTTTCGTTTGCACTCATTTAGCCATTGTTAATCGTTTCATTGCATTGTTTGAGTGACCTACCTCTTTTTCACTTGAACTCCGCTTTGTTTCCCTTTGGGCCTAGATTACACGGCTCATTTGTGTCTTTCGGACATTTCTCGGTTTTGAAGGACTGCTTTGTCATGTAGGAATCTGATTGTGCTTGCATTAAGTGAAATTTGCTTGTTTTTACTCTTTTATTATCGTTTCTCAAATTTTGTTTAGTGCATCTTAACATCAACTTTTAAAAAACAAATCTCTTTTGCTTTTCATTAGTTAATGTGAACTAGAAATTTTCGCTGTTATTAGTGATTAGTGACTTTGAAGAAAAGTTTTTGATTTCCATTAGCTGCATTAGAGATATCGTTGGTTGCTTTATGATCATTTTGTTTGTGTGAAAGCTCTCAACTCTCTCATAGCTAGCATTCATCGAATGAAATGATATATTGTGGCATATAGTTTGCATTTAGGAAATTTTGAGACATTACATACGGTAAGGCCTGAAAACTAAAACATAATCCAAGATCAACTTTAAAATGAACTAAATGAATGTAACAACGCATTGGAAAATAACACACATTTTTTACAGGTCTACGCTAGAGACGTGCTCCGGCGTCATTAAACCTAGTCACTTTTGTTTCCACTCAAGGTTGGGTGATTCCTCCTTCTATGACTCAATAGTGGTCTAGTACGGAATTGTGCTCCCATGTACCATCGAGTATATGGGGAGACCCCACTAGGTTATAATCCTTTATCCATAGGAAGTCATGTCTTCCATCTTACGACCCGTAACACACCGAACACAACATTCGCGAAGATTGACTACCGTACAGAAAGTCCTTGGTTTTCATACAATTGCCAAGGTGTATATGCACTTTTATGGATTGTCTGGTAAACCTTTTGCCTAGTTCTCCAGAGTAGTCACTTTTGATCCTTTTCGAACTCCCTAAAAGAAAAGGCTCATCTGAGCATTTGTCACTTCGGGCTCATTAAACATTCGAAGGCGACTAGGATTTTTGAATTGAATCATCCTAGAGGAATCATCGATCCCGTCTCCCATTCCAAGCGACCAAGGGTCTCCTTCTTCTATTGCTCCTGAGACACCGATTGGTAATGGTACTCTCCTTGTTATTCCGAGTATGCAACTGTTGAACTCCTGCGCTCCAAAAGATCATTTTTACAATATCCATTGGAACCCCATTTGGGAGCCTTACGAAGAGGATACTCCTATTACTCCTCCTAGTGTTTCGGTCCCAATGTCTTCCTCTTATATGGATGACACATCCCCCATCGCGAGTGAAGCATCCATTGTGACGAGTGTTGAAACTTCTATCTCGGTGGAAACCCCACCCTTCAGTGTCACCCCTCTCGGTGTCACGTTGCCCTTATGCTATAGGGCTTTGAGGGATGTTATTGCTTTAGGAACTCTTTTTCGAGTACCATGTGGGATCATAACATCACCCTCACTTCGGGATCTTTTATTCCTCAGATTCACGATGCATCTGTCACTTCAGTCCCGACTATTCCAACCGTCTTTGTAGCTTCTTTAGCGCCTGTTTTTAGTGTCATCACCGCATCCTCGGTTGTGACCATTGTTGCTGGTCTGTCCCCCGGTTCGGTAAACAATGGCCAGTTGATACCTACATCAGGAGTTGTCGATCCTACGCTTGGTGCCCCAGCTTCTTCTGGCCCCATTCAGCCAGGGGGGGCATACGATTAGTATCTGCAAGCCATCCAGAATCCAAGCTCGCAAGGTCCATTTCAGTACTATGATCCCGTAGGGCATCATCTTTATCTTTGATCCTTGCCATCTCAGCCTGCGGTTGAGGTCTTAGTCCCGTTAGTTATTAATTGGGCTACCACTCGCTACAGTGGTGGCCAAGTACCCCATACAGATTTTCAAGGACCACCTTATCAAGGTCAACTGTCTTACACGCAGCCTTCCTATGGGCAGCAGTATTACGGGCAATCTTATCCAGGGTAACCCGGAGGCCCACAAGGACAACCCTTTCAGGGACAACCTTCGGCCTATGGTGGTCCATCTTTTACTTATTTTGGGCAACCCTCTAGAAATCCAGGACAACCTTATATGCAACAAGGACAACCTGGGGTCCAGCAGGGATACGCTTCTGGGCAACCCTCTGGAAATCCAAGGCAACCTTATATGCAACAAGGACAACCTGGGGTCCAGCAGGGATACCCTTCTGGGCAAGGTGGTCAGCCATACGTAAAGCAAGGCCAACCCCCTGTCCAGTCTAGTCAACCATCTGGACAAGTTGGTCAACCTCAAATTCAATCAGGCCAACCAACTGTCTAGTCCACTCAGCCATCTAGTCCATCACGACAACCCTCGGTTATGCAAGGACAACCCAACACCCAGCAAGCTCAACCTTCTGGGAAAATGGGCGAATCTCAAGCTCAACCAGGACAACCTTCTGGTCACGTGGCTCAACCCCAATCCTCTCAAGGACATCTTTCTGGGCCTGCTCAACCGGGCATGCAAATGGTTGTCGCTTCCCAAGCTCCACCTGATTTCCAGCCCCACGCTGGGCCCCAGACCCAAGTTGGTCTTCAAATGCAAGTTGGGTTTCAATCTTAACCTCCTTATCAAGCGCATCTTGGTCCCCAAGCTCAATATGGAGCCCAGCAACCTTATGGTTTCCAGCAATCCCAAGGGCAAGCTCAGTTTGCCCCGTACCAAAATTATCAGCAAATGCAGGTGAGTCCTTATCAGAATTACCAGCAATAGTATGTTGCTCCTGTAGGTCAAGTTGGTAGTCAATGGAATGCTAGGGGGCAAATCCATGGTCAACCATCTAATTATGGCTATAAACCCTAGGGAAAAAATCCCTACGGATAGAACCCCTATGGGCCAGGTCCGTCCAGACAAAATCAATGGGGGCAACCAACAACTAGTTGGAACCTTGGTGCTACCCCTTACCCATGGCCACAGATGTCCTTTAACCCTTAGTTACCCTTCTTAGCAACATTGGAACTGCCAGATGTGTCCAAATTAACTAATGATCCTATTCTTCATAATCCATAATGGCCACCAGTTCCAACCAAGATTCCTGGTGATTTTCCCAAATTCGATGGCAAAGTTGGAGAAGACCCCCAAGCCCACGTTATGACTTATCATATCTGGTGTTCGTCAAATTCGTGGCTTGAAGATTCAGTCCGGCTCCACCTTTTTCAAAGGACTCTCACTGGCTCTACTGTTAAGTGGTATATTGAGCTAGCCCGCAGATCTTTTCAAGATTTTAACTCGTTGGCAATGGCATTTTTAACTCATTTTTAGTTGCCAATTCGGTATGAGACAGGAATGCATCTCCTTACGTCTCTTAAACAGGATACGACCACGCACATCTCTGATCATATACATGAATGAAGACGGTGTCACCGTTTGATTAAGTTTTGGATTCTTGATCAGCTCCTGACCGATTGGTTTACAACCTCCTTTGTCCTTGCGATCGTATGGGACATCGCTATGGGGGCATGTGTAACTGAAGAGCAGGCTATTGCACGTGCTCAGTATCTTGACTTGGTTTATTCCTAGTCTGGTACCCTATATGATTATTTGCTTGACGCCCCGAGGCCCGGAACATCCAAAACTCTGCCAAAGCCATCTATTGACAGTGTCACTGGATCTGTAAATCCGTCCTCTAAGAAATCTTCTATGAACCCTAGGAAGCAAAAGTCGAATGCTTCAAACTAAAATACTTCTCATGTTGTGTCTAATTCTGGTAATACTTCTGAGGTTAATGCCGTCCAGTCCACCATGGCGAATAAAGCCTCGAAAGGAAGAAAGAAGGGAAAAGGGAAAAATAAAGTTGATAAACCCAAGTAGGATTCCCCTAAACCTCCACCCGAGGAAGGATCCAAATGCAAACCCAAGTATCCTTGTCTTATATGTGATGAGGATCACTACACCAAATATTGCCCAAGGCATCCTGAAGTTAGTCGCTTGTTGAAAGGTGTTCCTAGGACTCCTGCAGTGCTGAAAGAACCTTTCCCCTCGCAGCAAATGCAAATGGTGGCTGACCCATCCCAATGCTCTTCTCCCTTTGGTTCTCAAGTGTTCATGGCTAGAACGGATTCACGTTCACATTACTACTTGAGTAAAAGAATATCTATCACAGCCGAGAAAGAGCCTGAGGTCCCCTCAAGCACTCCTTTGCCCAGTTCTGGGCCGCTCCATATCGAGAGACCTAGCACTGAGACAACTATTCGACCCCCTCCTAAAGGTGTACTCTAGAGATCTTCTTACAACCCTAATTCTCATGCTGCTTAGCACTACAACATCATTGAGGACTTAGCTCAGGCTCCGTCAGCTATGTTCGCTCTAGAAGGTCTCCAAAGCTGCCCCTCATAGAGGAAGTCATTGCTATCGGCCATCGGTGGCATCGACCCGACCGACTCGGATTTGATCAATTTTTATCTCGAAAGCCATGTACCGAGACTGCCTCACCAGATTGCCTTCCTTACCCAGGTCATCATCAATTCTAAAATGATTCATCGTACAGTTATTGATGAAGGCGCTTCAACTTGCATTATGTCTATTTCCTGTTGGAAGGCTATTGGTTCTCCGACCTTGAGTCAGTCTCCTACAACCTTGGAAGCCTTTGATGGGAGAGAGTCTCACCCTTATGGTATCCTCCAACGTTTGCCTATTACTTTGAAAGGGAAGGCTATCAAAGTGGAAGTTGAAGTCATTGATGCTAATGTAACTTACAACCTCCTTTTGGGCTGAAGCTAGACATATTCCATGTGAGTCGTGGCTTCATCTCTATTCCGTGTCATTCGTTTCCTTCATCGGGGGAAGATTGTCACAGTAGACTAACTCTCTTTCTTCTCCTCCTCTTCCAAAGGCAACGTGCCTTTTGTGGAGCATACCTCCATTCCATTAGAGAGTGTGGGAGCTGGCCTCTTTAAAGATCCTGCCCTCATGGGTGTCTTTTCACTCCCACCTCCGAACGTCACTCCTATCAATATGATTTATGTTCGTTCTGATCCTTGGGTTCTTCCCCCCATTAACCGGATAGAATCATGGGGCGATGAGATGTTGTTGAGTCGTGCCGAGCTCAACTACATCAAGGTTGTTTCTGTATTGGCTGCTCTTCCTAAATCTGCTCCCTTGAGCAGAGCTCACGACTCGTATGCTCATTCCCCTTGGCTTGGAGACTATGCTTCTTCAGATCCCTTAAAGGAAATATTTCATTCTGATGTAGCCATTATCGAGACAATGTCTCTCGAGGGACCCCCTTGGTCTGATCACCAACATCATTCCTTGTCTCTCCCTGCCCACCGGGAAGTGCTCCAATGTTCTGAGCACTTTGCTTCTGGTTCCCCATTGCACACTGTTGTTACCCTCGGCCCTTTTGCCCAACGGGGCATTAATTATATAGCCGGTAACCCTCGCTTGGTTGGGGGGCATGGGTATATCATCGGTGCCATTCATAATTTTACAAAGCAGGACGAGATGACACCTACACTATCTGGGCCGGTCACACAGTGGTGCAACTGGGTAAGCCCAGAAATGGACTTTATTCGAACAAGTATTATGCGCACTCTATTTTTTACATACGTGTGCTTTAGCAGGTGTGCTGTGTGAACATGTTTTCATGTTTTTCCTTGGTGTGTCGATGTGATTGCCGCTTATTGTGTCCTTTTTCTTCTTGTACAGATGTCTGGTTCGCCTTACATTGGTTTTGCCAATGGTGCCTCCCATAGTACATGCAACCTGTCTTCTGCGGCATGGGTGATCTATGATCCTCATGGTGAGCTAGTAGACCTTCAAGGGATTTGTCTAGGTTGTACCACGAACAATTTTGTTGAGTATAGTGCTGTTATAGAGTTACCTGCCAAGGCGATCAATCTCGGTATTCGAACATTAGTTGTGAACCTGGATTCTCAGCTTGTCGGTCACCAGCTCAATGGGCGATATTCCGTCAGAGACCATCAGATTCTAAGGTTATATCTACGTGTTAAGTTGTTGGAAAGGAATTTTGATTTCATCACATATCAACATATTCCAAGATGATTAAATACATTAACTGATGCATTAGCTAATTATGTATTAGATAGACATTTGCATAACTTGTAATTAAAACAGTAAAAGAAGCATAAAAACACAATAAACCATAAGCATGTGTGTGTATATATATATATATATATATATGTTGAAATGTTTGCATAGTGTGCATCACATGGATCAAAAAATATATATGTTCATCTGAATACATCCAAAGACGACATGTCTCTCAAAAAATATGCACAAAAATAAGCCCTAGGTGTCTAATCCCTATGGTGCTCATGATAACACGTCACTGCATGCACTAGGTGTCTCAGAAGACGGTGGATGCGACTAGGCACTCCCACTGTATGTCTCTGGTACGCTAGTGGGACATATGCCAGTCGGGCATAGTCTAGAATCCCCCAGGCGATCCCCTCGAGGTTCTGGATTAGTTCGCCTCCCTCGGCACCCTCTTCCTGAGGGTCAACTGCAGGTTGGTTTCCCCGCAAAATAAGAGACATGCTAGCTGGTCTCTCTGGGCCAACATCTGCATACACATATGACTGTTGTTAGAATGAGCATGTATTAACAAAAAATATCATAAAACATAAAATCAAAAAGAGATCATACCCAGCTCTTCGTCCCAGTCATCTCCCTTTGGCAGCGGGAGATCTGGTTCACCAGTGAAGTCAGTCCCTGTATATGGCCAATCTTCGACCATGATCAGCTGACGACGTAGCCACCCAAAGAACTCTAGCCTCCAGGACATCTATTGGCCCCCTCCTCCTCTAGGCATCAATGCTGCCCAGCGAGCCATTCTCAGCTCTCGTGGTACTGGATCAACGACAATGGCCCCTTAGCCTTGGAAGATTGGTAATTGTTCCAGAATGAATGATACCATAATAGAATCATAGCCAAACTGTTTCAGTTTGCCTTGCTTACACTTTGTAAGATGTCTCTTCGTATTTGCAGTCACTGTTGTGGCCCAATCAAATATACTGGGATTCATACACTCCGTGGCCAATAAGAGTTGGTTTTTTGTAGCCTCGTGGGGTGCCTGCACCCCCGCAGCCCGCATGATGATAAATAGCACCACCTTGAGTGTTAGATCCCAGATGGTGGCAATATCTACCTTTGCACTCCCGGATCTGAATTGTGCCCCTGGACACACTCATTCCATCACCTCGCCCGTCTTCTCGCCAGATGGTTTGCTCCCTGTCAATATGGGCACTGGACCTCTGCGTGACAATCCCGTGATGAAGTAGATGTCAGAAACATCCAGTTCTAATACTTGGTCTCGCAATCGTAACGCTTGCTTGTTTTCGTCCCAAAGGCTGATAAAGTACTGTAAAAGCTCAGGTTGAGCTCGTAAGTAAGGCGTCAAAAAGAATCTTTTCAGCCCACAATTCCTGAGGTCATCCATGAAAACTTCATCTTCCATGACCAATTCGTCCACTCTAACGTGCTCCCTCTCTTTCCATTCGACCACCATTTTGCTCGGTTACCTGCATCCACATGATAAAAAAACCCTTGATTAGATCTCTGGTAGGTTCAAAATGCATACAAATCATTTAAAATTTTGAAATTTAAAGCAAAAAATGTGTTTCGGCCATTGGCACGGACCTTTGGTGTATAAATGCCCATTGGCGCGGGTCCATGCCCGATACCCATGCTAATGGGCGCTACACTAATTTTTTCAAATCCTCCCACAGAGGTCGAATGAGCAAAAGAAAACTATTAAAAAATGGATTAAAATGGAGTGCTAGGAAGTGCCTCTTACCTGGAACTGACAGAGCTCTAAATGGTAGCACAGATCTGTCACAATCGCTGCCCGAAGTTCACACACCAAATAAACTACTGCTGCTCTTCAGTGAGGTAAAAAGTAAAAATTAATTTTGTTTTTACCATTTTGACATATTTATAGCTTTTTCAACTCAAAATAGGTTTTAAAAGTTATTTTTTATGAATATTTTAAAATATTTTTTGTCAAAAATGGGTTTTACACTTGCTTTTTGTGCAGCGACAGGTGTTTTCCGACTTAGACGGTGAAACGAGTTACATTTCATACATTTTTGGACTCGGTAAATGCATGAAAAAGTCATTCTCGAGTCATCTTTCAGCTCTTTTCTGACTCTCTAAAAATCAAAAGATTGCGGAGTTATTCCTCTTGACTCGCTAAACATAAATAAGAGTTAGTCATCTTTAAACTCTTTTCTGACCATGTAAAGACAAAAATATCGTCAGGTCCTTTTCATTTCAGGCTCGTTAATGGTTACGAAATGACGTGATTTTTACTTTTTTAGGTCGAAGTCACTAATCATGAAAAGTACTCCTCGATCGTAATGGTCAGGCGGTTCTTTCAAGCACTGTTTTATACTTTGTCGGGCTCGAGAGACACAACTTTATGAAAAAGGACACCCCTGGAGTTTACTTTTCTACTGTCTTTTTAAACTCTCTAAACATGAAAAGACACTGAGTTCCTCCTTTGTCAGACTCATTAAAACTTGATGACATTGGATTCCATCGAAATGACGTTTCACAAGCATATGCTATCCCCGTAAAGCTTGTTAATAAAAATAATTGGGGTACTCACCAGAAATAGTGGGGAAAATGGAACCAAAATCATTGTCGTGTCGGCAGTATGTCGCTCTTGAACATGGCACTTGTCTGCATTCATGTGTGGGTGGGGACATCTCATCTCGTTTTTCACTTGCCTCCATGGGTTTGAGTGATCCTGTTTGACCTCTCATCTGCTCTTTGCCTTGTCACCATGACGTCTGATCGATTGATGTCAAATACTACCAAGTCCACTGTCATGCCATTGATATGTTCAAGAGAGGTTGACCTCTATGAAATATCAATCTCCCTCTGATAAATCATATAATCCTGATTCACAAAAACATTATCTTCCTCTGTCTCGCGTCGATGATGTGGGAAACACTATGTCCCACCTTTGATCAAGGTCACTTCCTGTTGACTTCAGCTCATTATCCAGGAAGTTGATCTAGAGACTCCCTTCTGGTGCCTTGGAGCCTGCATGCCTCAATGGCAGGTTCTTTGCATTCGACGCAAGGTTTTCATCATTGGCCTCCGATCAAATGATTCTACGGGTGTTCGACGTTGGATCACTGATTCGCATGCCGTAGATTGTACCTATAGTACCTTGAGGGCCATTGTCATTATTGGTTGTACCTCTCGCATCTGTTAATAGTTTTCATCATTGGCTAGTAATAAGATGATGTTCTTGGATGTTCAAATTCGACTCCTATATTCGCATGCTTGAACTTGTACTTTGTTCGGATCGAGATGGAGCGCAAGACACTGGATTTTGTCTATTGGGATCCAGGCTGTGATTTTGTGGATTATTATGATTATTACATGACTCATTCACTGGATGGCTGCAACCATGCTTGAGTCTATTTATCGATCCTCACTAGATGGCTACGTCCATACCTTGGATCTAGATTCTTGTGTACTCTGCTATGGATGGTTGCGCCCATACCACATATACCATGTATTTGAGATATCAATTGTACTTCTCCATGCAGGCTTTCTGGTGGTAGTGTTTTTGGTTGGACATGTTCTCGTAAAGCATTTCACCCCTCTCTCTCTCTCTCTCGGGCCTCATGCTTTAGGGGGAATTTGTTACACAACAATTTGTCACCCTCCCTGCTACCCCTCTCCCACATCTTGGAGGGCTCATTCCCAGACCTATGAGAAGTGACATGACCTAGAAACACTTGCATTACATTCCCCTGAACATGAGCTTTATTTGCCCTGAAGACATCTCCTGCTAAAAATCCCTAAAAATAGCTCTTTTTCCATTGGCGCGGTTCCATAGTGTAGCGCTCGCGCCAAGGGGGAAAATCATCCAAAGAGGGCATCCCAGTTGGCGCTCTGTCGTAGAGTCACACCAGCGCCAACCATAAGCAGTGGTGTTTTTTAACAAACAAACGGCTAAAGTTTCATCCTAACAAATTCCTGGACTGCATCTATCTTGAGCTGGGTGGTTTGGCTACGAATTTCCTTAGAGAGGAAGTGGTTTTCCACCTCTCATGGAAGCTTCCTTGATGATATGGCCAATCCCATGATTACTGTGCATGATCCCAACTCCCCTTCCTCCAACTATAAAGCTTGTCCATTTTCCTTGGCAAGCTAGTTCTAGAGATTCAGAATTGTCAAGTTTCCAAGAGCTTCATGCTGCAAGAGCCTTCTTAATTACCATAAGGCCAAATCCAAATAAGGAGATTCTTGTCCAAGAATCAAAGAGAGAGGCTTGTCCTTACTCCCAACAAGCTTTGTGAGACATGTGCTACTGACTACCCGTCCAAAGGAGAATCTAGCATCATAACTTTGGTTGTATTCCTCTTTGATTAATTATTAATAAATGACTATTGGTTATGGTTCCACTCTTATTGTTATTTGTGATGATGATGAGTTATATCCTTTCTGACTGATATATAGTTTCATATGCTGGATTTTATGCTTGTGTTTGTGTCGTTTCTTATATGTGAAAATGTCCATTCACGGAGATCGTGAGGATTGTGATCTGCTGGAGCAAAGGAATGGGAGCACCACCTCTTCTACAAACAATAGCGATGGAATCCAGGTAGGCCTTCATCACTGGTCTGTTAATTTCAAATTAGGAACTTGCGCTATAGCATTTGATGATTGTTGCTAGACCCGGTCTAGGCTAGTAGGGATCGCCTCTATCCCCATAGGGGATTTACCTCCTCAACAGTGCAAAACTTAGAACATTTCTTAGGAGCAAGCAGTTTTCACAGAACAGTGAAGGAGAGCCCAGATCTGAATGAACCATGGAATAATTTTTCTGTGCTCGATGGATCAAAGGGAAGTTTGGGGCTGGTAATGCAGAGAATCCAGGAGGACCAAACCTATCTCAACCCCCAAGAACAAAGATCACTGAAGGAGGAGCTCCCTCAAACCGAAGATTTCAAACTACCTCAAGTAAGTAATTCTTCTGCCCTAGCTCAACTCCAGTATCAATCTGGAGGCCTAGAAGATGTTGTTTATGGACAGGACACTAAAAACTGGCTATGGCAAAGCTCGAGTGATGGGCTAAAAGTGGATCTAGGGCCAGATAAGGAAGGAAGACTGCAGGCCATAATTAGATCTACTTTAGTAGGGGTCGGGTCAAACCCTAGAGCATCTCCAGAGGCAGAGAGTCACAAACCGGAGGAGGTTTGTAGAAAGGAAGGATCGAGAAGCATTGTTGTAAGGCAGCCAGAGTAGGAAAGGTTAAAGGAAGGAGCAGTTGAAGGAGCAGGACTCGAGAAGGTAGTGGGGGCTAGTAAGGTTGTGATACTCCCAAGATCTACGTTAGTAGGAAAGAAGGATTCTGTGCAGCAAATGAAAGATACAGAGGGGGTGGTTGTTGGGAAAGGAAGAGAAGAGCCCCATGGTTTCAAGCAGAATGGAGAAAAGAGAAAGAAACAAAAACTAATTAAGCAAAGTTCAGAAGCAAATCTGGTCCTAGGAGTGGACGTACAAATCAAGGAAGCAATGGATATGGCAGAAAACACTTTGGTTGGACGAGCTAGAGGAAAGAATTTCTCGGCACAATTCATCCAAAATTGGGCTGAACATCAATGGCAGAAGGACTCAGGGAATTCCTTCAAAGTTTCAATGCTAGCAAAAGGATGGTTCATGATCCAATTTGACAAGAAGGATATGGTGGATTGGGCACTAGCGAGGAATTGGGCTTTTGGGAAACGACCCCCGCTGTTTAGACGATCCACTCCTTTGTTCGACGCTCAGTGGGAGAAGGTAGACTCATTTCTGGTTTGGGTGTGCACTTTAGGGTTTCTGCCCTTTCTATGGGTCGATTCAGTCTTCAGGTTTATAGGAAATACGATTGGATCCTTCCTGGAAGCTGACATGTCTTTTGTAGAAACTAGAAACAAAGCAATGGCTTAGATTCTGGTAAGTCTCAATCCTAGGAAAGGCCTTCTAGGAAACATAAAGATACACTACAAAGACCTCATCTTCGATCAGTTGTTGGACTATGAGCACCTGCCTTACAGGTGCCATAACTGCCATGAGTATGGCCATTTGGCAAGAGACTACCCCTTGGGGTATTAGCGCCCAAGAAAATAGAGGAAAGATGAAAAAGAAATGCGAACAAAAGGTGTTGAGATAACCCCCAGGACAGAAACAACTCAAGTGGAGGACACCATGGAGGTGGAAAGGATCGAGGAATAGAGGGCTCCGGAGCAGATACAAAATGTGAGTCAGCGAGCTAAAGAAGGTCCCCTTATCATTTCGAGCAAGGATGATCTGGAAGCATCAAGAGAAGTTCAGGAAGGTTTGATGGGTATGCATCTAGACTTTAATCCTCATTCTTTACATTCTCCAAACTAAGTAAAAGAGGCATGCTTTATTTCAAATCTGCATAATCATGCATCAATAGAAAATGAGGAGGTTGAATCCATTACTGCATTTATCCCCAAAATCAACCTGAACTGTGAAGGGACCTCAAAAGCTACCAATAAAAACAATATAAAACTCCTTGTTACCAAATCTTATTGTCACTACAATCTGTGCTCCCTTAACAAAAGATCGGCGACCGGAGAACCTATCGGAGGCATAGGTATGGAGGTTCCCCAGACCTCTAGGAGAAATTCAAGGGGGAAGAAGTCCTTTTTATCTAAAGAACAAGTAAAAGAAAAATATGATGTGGAGGATGGTAAATAGCTATCAATTCCTGGGGTGCTTAGAGCAGCGAAACCCTGTGAGGAGATACCAAAATGATTTGTCTCTCATGGAATTGTAGGGGTTTAGCCAGTAAACCCAAAAAACTGGCTTTGAAGGAGTTAGTGCAGCGATACAACCCTGATCTTCTCATGCTGCAGGAAACTCTAGGATTGAGTTTAGAAGTAGTGACATCTTTATGTTCTTTGTTCCTGGGGTGGTAGTTTCAAGCATTGGATTCATTTGGTCACTCAGGAGGTGTGGCTGTAGGATTTAGAAAAGGAAGATTGAATCGGTTAAATTTGTGGGGTATGTTTCATGGCTTGGGGATGGAAGAATTATCCCCTGAATTCAATGGCCCTCTCTATGTCTTAAATATATACAGGCCATGCCAGGAGAGGGCCTTGTTCTAGAACAGACTCCTGGCTAAATCTATGATGACGGATCAAATTTTGGTAGTAGGAGGAGATCTAAATTTCTCCATTGGAACCATGGAAGCTTGGGGCCCCTCAGCCAGAGAAGACCCCTTATCGGATTCCTTTCAAAATGCTCTCACCTCGCATAAACTGATTGATGCAAAATTTTCAAAGCTAAAGCCTACATGGAGAAATCGTAGAACAGGTGAAGCTTGAGTCGCCAGAAGAATAGATAGATTTCTTTTATGTGAGGATCTTGCTTCCAGAATTCCAATGTTCTGACAGTGGATAGGAGAGGGAGTAAATTCAGATCATTTCCCTATTTTGCTTGAACTATCCAAGCCCCCCTTTAAACTTGCAGCACATTTTAAATTCAATACCATTTAGATGCAAGAGGAATCATTCAGACAACTCTTCAATGAAACCTGGAAACATCCAAGCAGGGATGCAATGGAAGATAAGAGTTTCCTTTTCATGGAAAATCTGAAAAGGATGAAGAAGGTCACAATGGGCTGGGCTAAAAAAAGGAAGAAAAAACAAAATGAAGTTTTAATCAGTATCTACAGGGAGCTTGGGGAACTTGAAAAACCTGACTCAAATGGATATGAATCTCAAGAAGCGAAGGACAAGATTCTTTTGTTAGAAAAGAAGAGAAGCGAAATTCTTTTGGACAGAGAAGAAGAATGGAGGGTGAAAAGTAGGGTGATATCGCTGTTGGCTGGAGATGAAAATACAAAATTTTTTCACAACTTCGTGAAAGGCAGGAGGATTATGAATACTATCTGGAATCTAAAAGACGAAGAAGGAAGAGAGGAAAATACCTTTGAATCGCTCTCAAACATGGAGAGGAACCTCTTTGAAAACCTTTTTTCTGAGCAAAGAGAGCCTACATTAGTAGAGGTTATTAGAACAGCCCAAATTTTTCCTCGATATGTCGAGGAGGAAGAAGGAGAAGGCTTACTAGGGGAAGTCGCTTCTGAAGAAGTGGAGAATATAATAAAATCTATGGCAAAAGATAAAAGTCCTGGGCCTGACGGGTGGCCTATAGAATTTTTTCAACAATTTTTTGATCAGATTGGCTCAGAACTAACTGATGTGGTTGAGGAATCTAGAAGGAAAGGTCTGATATATGCACCTTTTAACTCTACATTTATAGCACTTATTCCTAAAAAAGAAGTTCCTGAGTCCTTGGAAGATTTTAGACCCATTTCATTATGCAACGGTGTGTATAAAATCATAGCTAAAACGATAGCAGCTCGATTAAAACCAATTCTGTCCAGATGCATCTCAAGCGAGCAATTTGGTTTTCTGGACGGATGCCAAATACACAAAGCTATAGGAGTGGCCCAGGAGACAATTCATAGTGTGAAATTGATGAAAAATAAAGGAATAGTGGTGACAATTGATCTTTCAAAAGCATATGAAAGAATCGGTTGGACCTATATCCGAATGTTGTTAACTCATCTGGGGTTCAAAATCGATTTTTCAACTGGGTTATGGGATCTATCACCAGTGTCAGTTTTGTGATGCTTATTAATGGGGCAGCCTCTTCATTCTTCAAAGGGAAAAGGGGCCTTAGGCAAGGCTGCCCATTATCCCCTTTACTGTTTTTACTAATTGCAGAAGGGCTGAGCCAACTAATGTCAAAATCCAAAAGGGAAGGATCAATTAAAGGCCTGGAGGTGGACGTCAACCTTTTCATTACTCATCTCCTGTTTGTAGATGATATATTACTCTTCAGTAATGGAAGCCTGACAGAATTTAAAAAGATAAAGGAGATCCTTAAGCTATTCATGAAAGCAACAGGGATGCAAGTCAATTATAGGAAATCACAACTCATGATGGAAGGCCTGAATAGGCAGGAGATAAGCCAGATTACAACTATTGTTCCTTTAGAGGTATCTAAGTTTGGGGACCCCTTCAAATACCTGGGGTTTTGGTTAAAGCCAAATAATTATAAAAAACAGGACTGGAATTGGTTAGTAGCAAAGATTGAAGCCATGATTTCACACTAGAGTTTTAGATGGCTCTCCAGAGCAAGAAGGTTAACTTTAATAAAATCAATCCTCCTAGCAATTCCTGTATAATGGGTTGCACTGACCTGAGTCCCCAAAGGAATCCTGGAAAAAATAAGAAGAATATGCAACATATTTCTATGGGGAGGATCAAAGGAGTCTGTGCTCCCCTGGATTTCCTGGGATAAGGTGGCAAGACCAAAAGAATGGGGAGGATGGGGAATTAAAGATATTATTGCCTTTGGAACCTCTTTGGCAGCAAAATCAGGGTGGAGAATCATCAAACTGGAAAACCTTTGGACAAAAGTAGTTAAGTGGAAATACATTGATCCCACCCCCCTTGAAGACTGGATTAGAAACCCAGAAAAGAAAGGAGGGAATGTGTCGATAATATGGAAAGCGAATATCGATGCCTTTAAACTTATTGAACAAGGTTTGTCTTGGCACATTGGAAATGGTCAAAACCTCCACATTGGAAGGGATCCTTGGGTGGGTTGTAACGAGAATTATGCTTTACCCCCTGGCATGATTAGACACCTTGCCTCCAAAGGATTTTTGTATTTAAACCATGTGGAGAAAATATGATTGTCAACCATATGGGGACAAGATTGGAAATTAGGAGAGGAATTGGACATTCACCCCCGATGGTGGAATGATTGGGAGGTCTACATGCAAGAACTTTTCAGATCAAATGTAAGGCTCAAGGATAAACCATATCAGCTGGTATGGGCCTACGCTGAATCTGGTAGTTATTCTCCAAAATTTGGATATAAGTTTTTCATGACCAAAAAAGGCTAGGAAGACCCAGATTGGTGGGTGAAATCGATATGGAAGCTAAAGTTCCTTGCTAAAGAAAAACTATTTTTCTAGTGTATTTTGAAAAGGAAAGTCCCTACATGGGACATTCTGCAAGCCAGATTTAAACAAGGGCCGGGAAGATGTCCATTATGAAAAAATGATTTAGAGACTATGGCACATTTGTTCATCGGTTGTGCTATAGTCAAAAAAGTATGGTTGGAGGTGGCTAATGATATTCAACTGTCAATTTCCTGGGAAGGGAACCATATTTCCGAAGTATGGCACAAGTGGTGGCACCAAATCTCTGTTAGGAAGCTAAGGAATCTGCCTCCTTTCATTTGCTGGGGCATTTGGATTGCAAGGAATAGAAGCATTTTCCAGGAGTAGGAAACATCTGCGGAATCAATTGTTGTTCAATGTTCATCGATCTACACAAATATCCCGGATTCAGAGGAAGAAAAGGAGCCCCAGAAGGTTGAAGAAGAACAAATTAAGGATGGAATGCCTTAGGCTTACCTTGACAGAGCCTCTCAAAATAATAAAGCTGGAGTAGGCATAGTCATCCACATAAACAAAAGTCACTCTGTAAAAGCTTCCATAGGTTTGGGAAGTGGATCCAACAACTATGCAGAACTATCTGCTTTCAAGCTACTTTTATGCTGGCTGATACACAGAAACACCCTCACAGTTTAGATTTATAGGGATTCATTAAATGTCATCAAATGGATAAGTGGTCAAAGCAGTGACATCTTTATGTTTTACATCCTCGTTTAGAAGAAATTCAGATACTGAAATTATCTTTTAATTCTTTTTCCATTCATCCTATATACAGGGAACGAAATTACATGCAGACAAGCTTACTAAAGACGGTCTTCAAAAAGTTCTGGGCAGCTAGAGAATAGTGGAAGAAATCAATGGGGAAGACCATTTCTTAGACTAGCCACCTTATACCCGAAATGTATAATCATGGCACATGGCTGATCTAACATCACTATTTTTGTTTTTATGAACATAGCTAAAATAGGAAAAATGTTACTTGTTTTTGTTTTTCCTTACATCCAATCTTTTTCGACTAGGGATGTTTTCCTTGATAGAGGAAGCCTGGAAAAATAAGAATGATGTTGATTCTAGTTATCAAACAGGAGAAACCATGGATGCGTTTTTTGAAAATATGGACTGTTATCTCCTCTTATGAAGAGGGCAAGCTCAGTTTCTGAACAGTATTTTGCAGGCATACAACAACGAAAGCTCTAGAATGTATATGTAACTTTTTATAGTAATAAAAAGTTCATTTTTTTTTCTCGGGAAAAAAAACTACATTTTGCAATTTAGTATTTAAACATTAGCCAATGATGATAGTAATTGTTGCTAAGCTTGAATAAATCTTTGTTTATAGTTATGACAAACCTTATCAGTCAACTGGTTTAACCTTATATGTCTAGCTAAGCCAACTTCAACTCAGTTTGATAATTCTACAACTAGACCTTAGTTGATATCAACTCCACTACACAATTTTACATCATGTCAACCAAAGCTAGCATGAACTTGGCTCATTCAGTGGACTCAGTCAACAAAGGCTTTAACTAACAGTAAACTCAATCATCATGGCCTATCTGATTGTTTCTAACATGTGTAGGTTTCTGAGATTGTTAATTTACAGTTTTAACTATGTTTCAAAAAGAATAATCATATATAAGATGTTGTAATAAATATATTCTTTATTATGTTTACAAGCTTAGATAACCACTCATTTAGAAACAAATTGAACATACTTCTTTCCCTTTAGTTCATATATTTTCATGTACTGTTATAGGAATGTAATGAATGTTAAACATCTTATGCAAAGAAAACAACGTTTTTGTGTTTTGTTTTATACAATACTTATTTTGTCATCTCTACTTCCAGAAAATGACAACAAACCTTACTGAGAATGAAATTTTCTCAATGTTATCTGGATCAACTCATATTCAAACTTACCTACAAATTGTTGAACTTGAACCAATACAATCAATGCAAAATTCAACTCCACGATATCATACTGCAATTTCAGACAGAACACATAAGGAACACATCATGCTTCCAAAATATTTCAATGACCTCGTAGCAACAGTCTTGCTACAAAAGAGTTCTGTTATAAATGTTAAAAGTTTGACTACTTCACCTATCGTTCCATCAACGTAAGTTTGTTATAAATTTCTTATTTCAAATTTAACATTTTTATCGATAACACATCCGCTTATAACAATTATTCCTATGACTCTCATTTGTCGTGTAGGTCTATAAAGCTAATAGACTTCGAAATTTCTACTTCATTTGCACCCTTAATTGGCAATCCAAAAACTATGAGTATCCTGATCACATCTGATGAAAACACTCCTTCCTCATCAAACCTAGATCCTTTATCAAAAAGACATTGTCCTCTTCCAACTACTCCAACCCCATCCGTTCTGCCAGTTCAAATTCCCATTAAATCAATAAACACTTACCACTCAAATTGGTGCATAAAATGATACGTCCAAAGGAAAACAACTCTTCGACAATTTCAGAATCAATACGGACCTGGTAAAGTGTTTGTTTTTGACCTGTTCGATACAGAGGGTGGAGAAATACATATTACATGTTTCAACAATGTCGCAGATTATTTTTTCGACAAAATCCAACATGGAAATGTCTACATTGTCTCTAAAGGGAATGTGAAAATGGCTAATAAGCAATACAACCACTTGAACAATGACTGGGAAATTTTGTTTAATGAAACATCTACCATAGAACATGTTGCCAGTGAAAAAAAACATAATCCAACAGTGCAATTCAATATAGAATCAAATAATGATATCAAAACAAGGAACATCAACTCCATTGTTAATATTCTTGGTATTGTCACAGACATTTCCAGTGTGTGCAGTATACGTAGAAAAAACGGCTCTGAAGTTAATAAACAAACAATGCAACTTCAAGATATGTCAGGGTATAACATAGATGCAATATTTTTGGGAGATAATTTTGATGCTGTATCACAGGAAATCTCCTCCCTATGTGTTGTAGGAAATAACCCCATCATTGCAATCAAATCTGCCCATGTTGGAGAATTTAATGGAAAAAATGTCGGCACTACAACGAGATCCATTATTCTTGTAGATTTGACATTGAAGAGGCCCACATGCTAAAGTCATGGTTTAAAAAATAAGGTTCGACTGTAGCTTCTACGTCTTTGACAACACGATCTCCTTTTGGCCATCAACAAAAAAAATAACAATTACTGATATTTACAGTATGGATTCCTTAGGGAAACCAACATTCTTCCAATTAAAGGGCACAATAACAAAAATTGGGATGGACAATTTTTACTACATTTCTTGCCCATCCATTGTTGATGGGAAAAAATGCATGAAAAAACTTATTCCACAAAATACAGGGATGTGGTTCTGCCCAAAATGCAATGCTGAAGTAAGTGACTGTGATTACAGATACTTACTGAAAATTGACATACAATATCACACTGGTGAATTAGCTTCAACTGTTACTTTCGAAGCCACAAGATCTACAATTGTTGGGAATAATGCCAAGGACTTCTATTTATTATCCTCAGATCTAGATCTGATCAAGGAAATTGTCTCCAAAGCTCTATCGACAGATCATATCTTCACACTATTAGTGAAGATAGAAACTTTTAAAGGAGTACCACGGTTGAAATGCATTATCATAAAAGAAGAAAACTTGCATTTCATGAAAGAATGCAAAAACATCCTTCGAGAAATTCAGAACATCTCGATATCGTAGATAGATATCGCAAAATGTATTCCTCACTTTTTGACAATTCCTATTATCAAATTTTATAAATACAATTTTACACGATATACTGTTGCATGCCTTCTCATGAACTTTTTTTATATACCATTGAAATAAGTATTCATCCTCCATTGTATCTAGCATTATGTGAGTAGACAAATTCACATTCTTGTCATCTTTTTTCTTTTAAAAAATGAGGCAACTTGTTGCATTACACATGAAACTATCTACATGTATAAAGGAAAAACACTAAAATGTTCTTTCAAACACATTATTGAAATAAAAAATTCACATAAAACTATTCAAAACTTAAATTTTCTTCCCTTCTTTCGCTTTTATACAATAACATGGTTGTTCTCTCCAAATAACATTCTTGTTTTCCCCTCTCTTGCTTATAGGTACCATAAATTTTGTGAATGTCTTCTTCTTGTAATGATGAACGTGCTCGAAGATACTATGCAAAAAATAAAGAATGAATAAATGCATGTTGTCGTGAGCTTTATCAGGCAATAAAATGCATCAAAGAATGTCAAAAACATTAAAAAAAAGAAGGAAAACCAACATTCCTTGTCTGAAATGACCCACCCCGAAAAGAATCCTCCTTTGCAATTATCAAACTCTTTATCTTCTCAGCAAACCTCTCAAACAAATACATCCATACCTCATTGCCCTAACCCCTCCTTCGCACATGCTTTCAACAACATTTATATTAATAAAGCACATCGAGATTTCTATGAAAAGATTGATAAACTTCCACCTAAATGCCCATGCTCCATTTGTCTTGAATCATATCCTGTAATACATATCCGCAATTCCAACCAAATGTATTGCTACTCGAGATGCATCTATGAAACAAAGGGTCATCGCTTCTCATTATCAAACAACATGGACCCTAGTTGTCAACCAGCTATCCTTACATCTGTTTCACAAAGAGAAGAAACGCTCATTGCTAGGGTTAACCCTATACTACAGGTAACACATGCACGTGGTGGCCAATATAAATACAGTGGCCACACAATTTGTTTTCCCCAAGAAATTACAAAAATTGTAAACATGTTGCCACAACGTGTTGAAAACTTGGACATCCTATTTGTCACTCATTATAGTAATGACCATAAAGCTTATGATTTAATTGTCAGCAGACATTGCATTCTCGCTGCATTAGAATACAAATTGGAAAATTACCCATACTATAAGAATGTTCGTAATGATTACAACGCACTGGCATCCTTACTAGCAATCCCCACTGATGTCTCCTCCTCCTGTCGCCATTCCAATACTATATAAACCACTATCCACCTTTCACTTGAACCACCACATGAGCTCACTAAAGATTCCACAAACCCATCCGTAAACCAAACATCACCATTCGTACCCATCATTCCTAATACAAATACAGAAATCAAATAAATCTACCATTATTTACATGCTTACAACCACCAATATGATACTACAATTGAATGGCCAACAATTGGCTTATGACCAATCAATGAATACAACACATGAGGTCTACTCTCTATGGCTTTCCCCACCCTTTTCCCCACATGCACTGCAATGACAAATCAAGCAAGAATGAAAGCAATGCAGTTACATGAATATGCACTTCATCTCATATGTTACTACAATAACAGATTTGGAAAGCACCCACACTTTCGTTATTACATATATAATCTCATGATGCGACATCGCAGTCAAGCGACAACATCAATTTTTGTGAAAAAGAACATCACATATAACTTCCCAATATCTATTCAAGATCTAAACATCCGATTAGAACAATGTCTAGATGAGCAATTGGTAGAGTAAGTCATGCGATTTGGTTGCTCTTTACGTGGAACAAGATCATTTTGGCACAAAGCTAAAAATGAACTAACAGACATCATATCTCAACTCAGTTGCCTAAAATCGTTCTTCACATTAAGTGCAGCTGATACAAAATGGCTTGATCTTCATGCAATCATGCCCAGGTGTCAACCTTCTGATATTGCAAAACAACAAAAGTGGAGTAATGATAAGATTATCTCTAACACACATTTAACATCACTATATATGCACCATAGATTCACAGCATTTCGTGAGGTTATCTAAGAGAAACACTTGCAGACAAAGGACAACTGGTACAGGTATGCATTCTATCGCATTTTTTCGAAAGACTCGAAAAATCATTCCTCACCTATTACAAAATTATCTTACATAAATGCATACCTGACAGGTATGAAAGGCAACATATGGGATCTACACACATCCATGGTTTCCTTTGGATAGAAAATGCACCTGATATGGAAAGCCTCAACTGGGAAGACACAGGGTAGTTGAAATTACTAGGCAGTTCTTTGACAAATATATTTCCGCTTGGAACCCTCGTACTCCTTCGATTTCAAACCAACCAATTGCTTGGACAAATTACAAAGACCCTTGTTTATTGTCCGGACCGCAAATCTTCAGAATTGATCCTTTCAATGACTATGAACAACTCATCAATTGTGTTGAATGTCACACAAAATGCACAGAAAGCACATGCCTAAGAAATAATGGATCCTCATTCGAATTTCATTATAAAGCACCATGGGAATTATATCCAAAATCAGCCTTATTCATTTACTCCAATGGCCAAAAAACATACACCCCTGCTCGCAATGACGATCGACTCAATAGCCATAACCCTACCATCCTATCTATTTGGCGTGCAAATGTTGACTACCAACCAGTACTCTCCAAACATGCTATACAAAAATATATTTCCAAATATGCATCCAAAGCAGAAAAAAATATGAAATCTGCCACCACATGCTATGTAGAATCGTCCTAGCTTCACCCATTGCTGACCTAGCAACATCTGCATTTCAAAAATTTCTTGTAGAAACCTTTGTTGATCATAACATTGCAGCACAAGAAACCTGCCATATGCTACAATAATTACCATTAACATTGTGTAGTCGACCATGCATTTCTTTAAACGTAAACCAAAAAATTCTTATGCACCTTCCACAAATTAACACCACCTCCACTACATCCCCACACATCATAGATACATATATCCAGTGCCCTTCTACCCTAGAATCCACATCACTTATAAAAGTAGCAAGAACCTGGTCATATGATCCTCATCACAAAACGAACAAATGGAAACAAAGACCTACAAAAGAAATTGTTTGGGTCATACCACGTTACTCCTCCATACCATCCATAATTCAACCTTGCTATGCTGACTTTTGCAGAGTTGAACTTATGCTATACAAACCCTTTTTCCATATCGTACAAGATATAGGAGATTCCACTGTAGAATTCATCACAAATTGGCAAACATTTCGTCCATTATACAAACCTTGGCATCAATATCACACACTATCTAATATTAAATCTATCGCAAATGATACCTCAACTATTCACGAAACCAATCCTCCAGACACCTTGGAAATAAATGAATGGGAATTACTTTCCCAATTACACCCTGCAAATGAGTTTCTCATAAATGACATTGACATGCATGGCCTTCATGGCTTTGATGACAACCATAACTAGAATCATACCACTATCCCATTAGATCTACAAAATAATGCCATACAATTCATTAAGAATAACCGCTCCATCCAACGCATTCTTCAAACACATCAACGTATCCTGGCGACCCTTACTACATTATCTCCAATGCAAAGAAAAGCTCTAAATATTATTTCTAGTCATTTTGCTAAGAAGGATTGTTTAACTTCTCTCAGAATGATAATACAAGGCACTACTGGTACAGGAAAATCACTCCTTATCAATTGCATCAAAGATATGGTCATAACCCTTACAAGCCCAGAACCTCCACCGATCATGCTCCTCGCCCCTACAGGGGTTTCTTCCTTCAACATCCAAGCATCGACAATCCATTTTGCTCTACACCTTCCTATAAAGGATCTTACGCCCTTAGAAGGTAATGCTCTTGCAAAATTCCAAGAAGAGCTCAAGCATATAAGGTACATACTAATCAATGAAATGAGCTTCATTAGGCCAAAGTTTCTCAGCCATATTGACGAACATCTGCGAGAGGCATTTCCATAGAAAAGAAACACTCCTTTCGGTGGTTGTTCCATTATATTGGTTGGTGATCTTGGTCAACTACCACTTGTCAAAGACATACCTCTATATGCAGGGACGAGCCACGAAAGTGCACTGTGGAACACCTTCAACACAGTCATCACATTAGAGACAATATTTCATCAACAAGGCGACAACATCGCCTAGGTTACTTTCAGGAACATCCTCCAGAACATTAGAGATGCAAATCCAACAATCGACGACTACAACATACTCATGTTGCGCACAGATTCCTTTTTATCAAAATATGAAATCCATTCCTTCCATGATTCCATGCATATATTTCCAACAAATGCTCAAACAATGGTCCATAATAAGCAAATGATGAAATCTCTAAACACTCTAATTGCAAGATCCATTGCTGAAGATGACAACACATATTCCAATATTTACTCAGAAGATGAGCAACTTGAGCGAATTGTGTTCCTATCCAATGGTGAAAAAGTTATGTTAACTTCCAACCTTTGGGTTTCAGCTGGACTTGTTAATGGTTCCCTCGGAGAAATTTTAACCATCTTTGACAAAGAATGAACTGCACCACCACAAATTCAAACATTTGTTGTCGTAGATTTTCCCAAATACATCGGGCCTCCTTGGGATGAAAGAAACCCCACTCACTTGCCTATTCCAGCAATAAAAGGAAATGGACGTACATAAATTCCACTGAAGATGGCTTGGGCTTTAACCATACATAAATCTCAAGGTATGACACTTCCAAAAGAAACAATTGACATTGGGAAAACAGAACATCAAGGTCTCACATTCACAGCAATTTCAAGAGTACCTTCTCTACAAGATCTCTAGATTAGCCTTTCATTCTGTTTTCATCATTACAATAAAATGAAGGACAACAAAAACATTACTCGCAAAAAAAAGGCGGAAGAAATTCTATGTTCAATATCACCTCGTGAAAATCTGCTCCAATCCATACTTTAACATCACCAAAAGGTTTCCTCTATTTATTTAGCTCATTCTATTTCATAAAATACCTTTCATATCTTTCAACAACAACCAAATTTAATCATTATTAATAATTATGCAAATATTAGAATGTCTTTATATTATCTATACATGTCATTCTAACATTTTCTTTCTTTTGCAACAGGACATATGGACTTAGAAATAGCACACCTATGTAACTATTGGGATGAAATCGAGGCATCAATATTTACACTACAACATATACAAAACATATTTCTTCTAGTACCAAATCCAGCAGTACCATTATATCACCTACGTCCAACCATACAATTATTACAACAAATAAAATCTTCCTTGAAATGCATAAACCACATTCATCAACCTGACAAAATCTAAAAAAGACGAGCATAATGGCAAGAAAGAAATATGCATCTCCAACTACGCATAAATCTCCAATGGTGTTCAGTATGCCATCATTCACCATGCATCTTCAACTAACAATATATAAATCCCCATGGCAAAGGTAACTTCATTTCCATTCATTCGAAATTCATTTTAACACAACTCACCTAGAAAGTATTACTAATAAATTTCCACAACTTATTTACATATTACAAATTCTAAAAAAATATACATTTTCCAGGTTCATTACTGCTTCTTCAGGTCTTCGATGCCTCCAACAATTTTTTAAGCAACTTCAAATATGGAATGACAAGCACAATGTTCTTTAGAATGTTATATTGCTTCTCGAACCTCTTATGTTACAATTCATTAGTTGTATTTTCCAATTGAAACTTGAAAAAGGATGTTTCAAGATCAAATACCATTTTGATAGTTTATGTCTTCACAACCAATTCATTATCAATGGGTTTTAACATATGTTTTTAACAAAATCTATTTATTTTAATGAATATAACACATGTTTTAAATATATGTTTTAAGGTGTCTAAACAAGTTCAATGGATATTTATGACTACATGCATTCCATTTCGTAGCCACTTTAACCCCCAAATACGGTTTTCAGCATGGCTTCCTCAAATTAAAACTCAAAATCATTGACACTTGCTTTCAAAAAAAGCCCATAAAAGGCCATTCACATTTGAATATTCTTCCACACACTATGCCTTACAACGTTTCCTTTGCAAGATTAGGTGCAAATGTTAGTTAAATAATTCCATCGAAAGGTGTTATTCAAGATGTTGTAATGTATTGTTTAATATTTTGATTTAGTTGAAATAAAATAAGTAAATTAAAATATATAAAATTAATATTATAAATAATTTAATTAATGTAAATTTATATTTTAACATCTAGAGGATCAAAGTTCTTTTCCTTCTAAAAACGTTTGCATCTTATAAATTTGATTTTCTTAATATTTAGTAGATTTGGAGTTAAGATAATCTACAATAGGATTTTGAAATGACAAACACACACTAAGTTACAATTTAATATAAAAATGATTTTTTTTTGTCTAATTTTTATTATATAATTTACAATTTTGAATAGAATTATGATGTTTTGTTATTTAAAATGTATTCTTAATATATAAATGAATTTGCACTTAATAAATTAAACTTATAATTATTAAAACTACTTTACCAAATATTAAACAAAATTGTTTAAAAAAATAGAAACATAGATATTCATATATTTATTAGAGTACACCATAAAATTAAAATTAAATAACATAAAATGAAAATAAAAGTCCTTGTAAGGGGCAACTCAATTCGTGATCAAGGTAATGTGAAATCTATAAAAAAATTGAGAGATCCAAGATTCAAATCATTGGTTTACGAAGTTTACTAATAACTACTTTTCAAGTCATGGTTAGAGAGATATACAAAACTATTTATGCGGCCCCGGTATCTCCAAATGATAGAATATGGTTTCAAAAGTCTTGGACATGGTGGATTTCACAGAAACTTAACTGTTTATGTTGGTTGTCTTTACATAACATAGTACTTACTTGGGCGAATCTTGTTCGCAAGGGTTTCATTGGCCCTAGTTTTTTCTCATTATGTATGAAACAATGAGAGGAATTGTGGCATTTATTTTTTATTTGTCCATTTTCTAAAGAGGTTTGGACATGTGCCTTACATACACTTCACATCACTCCAACTTGGGTTAACAACTCATTGGATGCAAAAGGAATTTTGCAACTTTCTCTTCTACTTTATATGGGGCATTTGGATATGTAGGAATATAAGGATATCTGATCATAAGGAGGTTGATGTGAGGAAAAATGTGATTAATATAGTGGCATACTTTTCATAAATCAGTCCAAGGAAACAAATGCAAACAAAGAGAAGTATTAAAATAAGGGATGTGGAAATTGTTCTCTTTTGATGGAGCTTGTTTAAACGAATAGTGTGGTTGTGGTGCGTACATCATCACTGATCCAGGTTTCTTCTACAATTTTTTTGTGGGAGTATGGAAGAGGTACCGATAGCGGGGCTCAAATCAATGCACTTTGGGGTGTTCTCATTTGTGCTAAATGGCTTGAAATTGATGACTTGTGGGGATTTGGGATTCTAAAGGCATTATTGATTGGGTAAATGACCACACCCATTTTCATCTACCATTATTATCTAATTAGATGTGTCGTATTCTCACTATGGCAGCGTTTTTTCATCATATATCCTACAAACAAATTTACAGGGAGCAGAACCACATTGCAGGCATGCTATCAAAAGAGATGTCACCAAAAATCAAGGTGTCATACATTTTGCTACTTTTGATCAAGGCATTTTGTCAAATATAAATAGTATTAATATTATGTAGGAGTACTTGTTTGATAAGTTTTAACAAACGTTTTAGTTAGTGTTAAGTTCTATATTTATGATGATGTAACAAAATGAAACATAAATACTAGAAAAATTAATTTTCATTAGATATAACTTAACTATACTAAAAATACATAGTCACTTTTGGTTGAAATAAGTAAAAATAAATACATAATTATAATATTGTGAAACTAAGGGCTATTCTAACATGACAAAAACATTTGTCGATCAAAGATCCTGTTGAAGATGAATCATTCAATATGTACTCTCCTTTTTAGTCCCTGCCATCTGGCAGATGACATGGACTATAGTAATCGATATGGTGGGCTTGACATTAAATTAGCTACTTTTTTAGCTGCTTACTCTCTTGACTTTAGCAAGTAACCAAAGTATTTAACTTAATAGTATATGAAATATTTTTCACCTTCTTATTTATCCTCTTCCTGAGGTAAACCATATATTATAATTATCCATTTCCTTTGCACCATTTTGAAGTTTTAAAAAGGTGTTAAACTAATGCTAACATTAGTTTGAATAACATCTCATGGTTATAAATTACAAAAAACATATGTTTGATTACATGGTGCAAAGTTGTAGTCTTTTTCGGTTGCATGGTTGAATAACATTTCATGCTTATAAATTAAAAAAAAAAACATATGTTCGCTTACATGGTGCAAAGTTGTAGTCTTTTTCGGTTACATGTTTGCCAAACACATGGCTGCCAAAGTTATAGGGCTTAAACACATGGCTTACAGATTGCTCTTACATGTTTAAAAGAGTGCATGGGAGGAACATCGAAAACATGCAACTATCGATTGAATCGAACCGGGCACCTTAGATTAGAATATATAATATGGGAAGAACGAAAATGAATTATATGGCCTATTCCTCTTCGCTATTTTGACGACATTGCCCCTTGCCCCTTCTTATCGCTACTGCAACAACTTGTTGTGCCCTTGCTTCACACAGCGACCACAACTGCAACAACCCACTTCACACCCCAGGAATAGATAAGAGCAACTGCAACTGAAACAACCCGCTTCATGCCCTAGGAACAGATAAAAGAAACTACAACTGCAACAACTCACTTCATGCCCCGGGAATAAAGAGAAGCAACCGCAACTGCAACAACCCACTTCATGCCCCAGGAATAGAGAAAAACAAGATTTTTGCATCTCTATGAAGCTGAATGTGCCATGAGAGATTCCGTATTCCAGCCACTCTTTATTTCGGTTCATCCCAACCACTCTTTATTGCGGAAATATCATCACCTAAGATGATATAGTAGTCCTTGATAAGGACATGTGAGCAAGAATCTACATATGAAAGGGAAACATATCATTTATCTAAGCAGCAGTAAGTATGGCATCTTTTGATGCTTGATATGTCATAAAAAGTCTTAAAAAGGTGTCATTCTCCTACTAATAAATATATAAAATTGAGTTGAACTCTTCTTGTTGCTTGCAACCATTTATAATTGTTATCCTGTAATTGTTTTGTAGTACTTTTTACGTGTCAAAGTAAGAACAAGGAAAGACTGATAGGAAAGATTTAGAATGTTTATTTCACTATATATTTTTTAAGTTTCTTTCTTTAGAAACCTTTTTAACCGAGAAAGCATGAGATTGCATATGCTTCGTACGAATCCAAAACTTTTATATGGTCAGTTATTCAAAGGAACAAGAACAAGGTTATTCAAAGGAACAAGGATTTGGATTTTAACATCAGTAGCATAATTGTTTTGCTACAGAATTAAATAGAATAACTTTAAACCAGGACCAGGTTTCTTCTCTACTTTGTTGATGCTACTTACCTTCCATCTCTAGACGATGCAATCGCCGAATGGGATGCCTGTCAAAGAAGTCTGCGGGAACCAAGTAGATTCTTCCATCATGGCAAGAAACAAAGTAAACTACCTCACTCTTCCCTCTTCTTAATCTGTAGGTAACAAGCAATCACTCTTCGCTCTTCTTAATATGTAGGTAACAAGCAATCACTCTTCGCTCTTCTTAATCTGTAGGTAACAAGTAATAGACCAACAAAGCCAGTGGAAGAACAAAAGAAAATAAAGATTGTCTGTGAAGGCACAGGAGAGATAGTAATTATACTGATTACCTCATTGTCATGCCATTACCTCCCTTACAGACTGCGTCATTAAATGGCCTGCCGAAGCACAAAAACCCTACTCAATCTCAGTCAAAATTCTTTAATTTTCTTCAGTAATCAGTTCACATGAATCCCTACTCAGCCTTCTTGCAGATTCATAAGCAGATGGCTTAACACTCATGGTTAATTGGATCGCTAATGCTTTCCACATGATAAATCTCTAGTAAGGTACTCAGGAACCTCTACCCAGCAAACATATACTTCATGTATCTGTCGACGCAAGCACATAAGCAATTTCTCGATGCAAACAAACTCAATCCACCCTTCACAGGGGAATGATTTTACAATTCACCTGCACTTGGGGTTTTTTCCTATATGGGTATATAGATCTATGCATCCATTAAAATCCTCACCTATTGACAGTTGCTTTCGAAATGAATGGTGATCATGAAAACAAGTTTGGCATGCATGAGGAAAGCAAGTGTGACCTGCATGAGGATTCAGTTGAAAACATGGCCTGGATGAAGATGCAACTGGCGAGTAGAGCACTTTGGCTTCAGTGGCTAGTCGAACATGCACGTAGATGGGCACAATTAGTCGAGCATTCATCAAGCTCGCCATTCCTTTTGAAAGACCAAGTGGAAGTTACCACACTATTTGGCCCCACGTCAACATTGCAATGTGTTTTCTGGGCAGAGAGGGTTTGTGTCAACTTAACTCTCTAAAGTAGAATGAGACCAACCCTTTTCTCATTGAATCAAAATTTATATTAAAGGGACCCTCTTTAAAATGTATTTCAGTTGTCGCAGAGCTATCTGGAGCAGCAGATGTCCAAAATGGTGCACAAGGTAGTATTTAATTCTATTGTAAATTTGGTATTTCATCAATATCTGAAAGATGAATTTAATATTTTTTAAACTATAGGTCAAGATAGACTTCTTTCAATGCTTGAGCTTGGAAAGTTACATGACAAATTGAAGTAGGAAAAAATATGGATTGATCCTAGATGTTTTAAGTGCAAAAATGCAAATTGTTGCTTTGATTATTGTTGCACCCACTACCCACAATTGTCGTGTTGCCCAAATTTAATGTAACTGCTCCTTCGAATTGTCCTTTTGTTTCCTATTATTATGATGCGTAGTGGCGGTGCTAGTAAACTATGAAAATAATGTCCCTGTTTTATTAGTTCGTTAATAGCCTACGCATTACTATCATTATATCTAATATAATAATATTAGCAACATTTTCCTTATTAGCATTATGTATGTGTGCGTCCCTCTTATTGTGAGTTCAGAATCATGATGGATATTTCCTTTCCTTATTCATAATATATCGTGGATATGAATGATTAGTGAAAAGGAGTTTGAAATAATGACACAAATATATTAATGGTGCTTCTGAGTAATATTGTATTTTGATGGGTGCATTCTAAAAACATTTATTAATCTAACCTAAACTAATCAAATGATTAAATAAATTTGTCTTCCACATGTTTACATATTCTTTTTATATATAAAAAGTCTCTCTGTTACATCTAGTAATATTGCAGTTCTACTAAAGTACTCTATTAACCTTTGTTTTACATATTCTTTTTATATATAAAAGGTCTCTCTGCTACATCTAGTAATATTTAAATTCTACTAAAGTACTCTATTAACCTTTATTATAACAATAGAAATGAAATTTTTCTGCCAAATTTGTACATATTATTTTTATATATGGAAGGTCTTTCTACTAAATCTAATAGAGTACTTCATTAATATTTATTATAAAAATATAAATGAATTTTTTTTCGATGGTATACATTGTTAAGGTATTTTATTATGATAAAATTATTATGATAAAGTTAATAGAGAATCTTACTTTATTTTACTTTTACTCATAACTATATGGAATGTTTTGTAACTTTCCCTGGCAACATCTAGGAGGAAAAAAATAGTTTTTAGAAACTAACTATCAAAATTTTATATATTCATGGATTATGTTTTATTACACTTTCATTGGCATAGATTATATGATTTAAAATCAATTGCAATTCTTAAATCTAACTCGAAATCTAAAAATTGAGGTCTACAGAACAAATCTGACAATTTTAACCATTTACTTTCGAAATTAAATAACATAAAGAAATTAAATAACAGAAAGAGTATTGATCTCCTTGCTAGTCTATACTATCGGTAAATAACTCGTTTATTTTCTTCTCTATGCCAATTACATTTGTCACATATATTATCCTCAATCAATGGGTGAAAAGCCATATCAACTTTCCCTCTCCATGATCTTCAGCTAGGTGGCTCTCTCGTTGGTCTCGGGCCTCACTCAAGCCACCTCGAGTCCCTTATATTCTCTTATAGGGGTTGATAGTGCCTTCGACCCAATGAATCAATTCACTCTAATATAATAGAAGTAGAAAGGCCACATTTATTCAGCACGAAACTAAGCATCTAGCTCTGACTCCTACCATGCTGATCTCTGTAGCTGCCATGAATGAATAGATCCTCTGAACTACAACTTATGGCCTCCACATCATTTTTCTGAGTAGTTCTTCTTTATGGAAGGTGTGATCATTCCGTTAGTAGGGCACTTGATTTTTCGCTACCGGAGCAGGTAGCTCATTGATGGATTCGGACATGATGAAACCACTTGTGAACCATCTAGTAGGATCCTGTGACTGCCCGCTCCTAGCTCACCTACTGTAATATAAACAGTAAAAACAACTGAAAGTAAAAGGAAACACAACTATACATAGAGGTTCAAGCTGATTTCCTCGCTCACCCTACTATAATATAAACAATAAAAAAGACCGAAACTAAAAAGAAACACAACTATACATAGAGGTTCAAGCTGATTGGGAATGTATGGTGCTAGGCTCCTCATGATACAAACCCATATCATCGGTCAAAGGTGCAACACTATATCTAGTGGGTACAGAAAGGACTGGTCCTCAATCTCTAACCCGAGGGCACGATGCCTCTGTTTCTAATACCTATGTTGTAGCTAATAGGCATGCTTCATATACTGGGTTTCAATCTGCAGAAGAAAGGACTGGATCTTTACTATGCATGCTTCATCTATTGGGTCTTGATCTGCAGAAGAAGGGACTAGATCTTTATAATGAATAGGAACTGAAACATCTATTGTTAGACCTGTAACTGGGACTACTGCCTACATGTCTACTTCTATTGGATCTGCTGACATGGATGTTGGTGTTGCTACTTGTCCTATTCCTTGTTCTTTTCTTCATATACCGTGTCTCGATCTGCAAAAGAAGGAACTGGACCTTTATAACGATCAAGAACTGGAACATCTGCTACTGGTCCTGTAACTACGACTGCTTCTTATGGGTCTAATGCAGTTGGATCTTCTGACATGGATGTTGGTCTTGCTATGCACTAAGAGGCTAGGATTGCTGCTTATGGGTCTACTGTTGATGGATCTACTGACATGGATGCTAGTCTTGCTATGCGTTGAGAGACTCTGGATACTTTCCCATACTGAGTAGGGACTATCTGCCATGCAACATTTCTTTTTTATTATAAAAATAAGCCATTTTCCAAGAAAAGAAAACAAAATAGTTGAAATAAAATAAAGTAAAAAACCTCAACTTACCTCGTCAAAACACTACCTCTCTTGCTTAGGAGATCATGAAGAGATCATGGAAATTTCCAAGCAGCAGGGGCATAGAATAATATATAGCCACGCATGTGACATGCATTACGTTGTATCATAATCTTTATAGAAATATTTAATTTCGAAAACCTATTGGTGCTAATTTTCATGTTTGAATTCAAAAATGGATTATTAAGTTAACATAATTTAGATGTAATGGATTATTAAGTATTCATAACAATTAATTTTAATTTGTGGTTACATTCAAGAATTTTTTTATTTCATATATATAAAATCAATTTAGTTGACTTTGAGGTTAAGAATA
>APFE030116235.1:0-15040 GCA_000404065.3 Pinus taeda | reverse complement strand
TGAGGGTTACCTGTAATAAAGTCAATATCCCATTTTGCGAAAGGATCGACAGAAATTATAGGGTGGAGAGGAGCGGGTGGAGAACACATCTTACGATAAAAAAAATTAACAATTGTGGCATTTTCGGACTGCATAGATACAATCTTTGAATAAGGATGCCTAGAAATAACCAGCGCGCAATATATTTTGGGCTGTGGAATACCCAGACATATGACTACCACATGCTCCAGAGTGACAGTCATTGAGAACCCTTTCAACTTCTTCATGAGTTAGACAACGTCAGAAAATAGAATACGCCCCACGACGATAGAGTGTATCACCAATAATATTGTATTGTTGGAATTGGAAATGTATTTTCCGTCATTGAGACCATGAGATTTCAGGCCAAAAAGATTGGGTTTGGAGATAAAAAATAATATATCCATACCATGGATCAAGAATACTGATAAGAAACAAGGATTCATCCGCAATGGGCTCTTCCGCGAGAGTTTTAGTATCAGTACGTGGGAAATCACACATCAGTTCGGCAAAAACCGAAGATTTCTTTGCCTTAGATTTTTGAAATTCCAAGTCAAATTCATTCAGGATAACTATCCATTTGGAGTACTTTCCCCCTAGCAATTGTTTGGTCAAGATATACATCATGGGTTACAGCCAGGAATTACTGTGATTTTGCGTAATAAGATGTAGTGACGAAATCTTTGGACAACTTGGACAGCTGCCAATGTCAATTTCTCCACATGTGAATATTTAATCTCAGTCAGATGCAAAGTTCGACTAAGATAATAAATCACATGTTCATTCTTGAATTCATCTTCCTAAACTAAAACCATCCCAATGGTGGAATGAGAAGCGGCGAGATACAAAAAGTAATCCTGGTTGTAATTTGGAGGATGCAATAATGGCGCATGGGTTAATGTGTGTTTAAGTGCACCAAAATATTTGTCAGTTGTCTCATCCCAAAGGAATGGAGTATTCTATTTAAACAACCTGGTAAAACATTTCGTTATCTCGGCATAGTTAGGAATGAAATGACGTAAAAAATTTGTTTTCCCTTGCAAACTTTGGAGTTGTCGAAGAGTCGAAGGAAGAGGTAATTTGACGATAGCTTCAACCTTCGAGGGATCGACACGAATGCCAGCTTTTGAAATGAAAATTCCCAGTAACCATCCCATTTCTACACAAAATACACATTTGTGTGGATTCAACCTAATTCGATAATGCCTACATCTCATAAAAATAGCTCGTAAATGAGTGAGATGATTGGCTCTATGTAATGAATGGGCAGGTTCATTGAGATAAGGTTGCACGATGTGTTTGATGTCATGAAATGCGTAAAACATAGCCCTTTGAAAAGTTGCTCCATAATTCTTCAATCCGAAAGGTAATTTGCAATAAGAAAATGTCCCCCATGGACAAATTAAAGTTGTTTTAGGTTGATTAGCAAGGAGTATGTTGATTTGATTGTAACCAGAAAAGCCATCCATAAAGGAGAACATTTCACTGCCAGCACAATTGTCAATAATTTGATCGATATAGGGGGTTAGATAATTGTCTTTAGGACAAGCTTGATTAATATCCCTATAATTGATACATATTCTTATCGTTCCTTGCTTTTTTTTAATAGGAACAATATTCGATACCCAATCAGTTAAAGGAATTGGATAAATGAAACATGCATGAAGTAATTTCTCAACTTCAGCTTTAATAGTAGCATATTTTGTCGGATGTATCTGACGCAAACGTTGCCGGACAAGTTTAGCATCTGGGTAAGTTTTAATTTCATGGACAACAATTGATGGATCGATTCCTAGCATTTCTTCATATGACCACGCAAACACATCGTAGAATTATTGAAATAGGGCTTTACAAGTTTGTATTTCATCATCTGTATAGGAAGCACCTATATGAATGTTTTCAATAATTCCAGGTTTAACTGAAATGTCAATAGGAACTGTTCGAGAGATATTTCCCAAATTTAACTCAGAACCAGGATGTTGTAATGGATTTTTTGGTTCTTTGACATAGTCAGTAGTAAAAATAGATGAAAAATCATTTTCAAAATGATCAAGCTCAGGTAAAAACGAAGATTGATGATGAAGATCTTTCGATGGTAAATCATCAACAGACAAAAGTTCACGAATCTACTCATCAGTATGAACAGGATCAGAAAATGTTGATGAAGCTGAGGTTGATATCAAAAGTGATTCCCCATGGACCACATTCATTGGATTAGTTTCGGTTGAACAAGAGTCAAGAAATGACTGTATAGCCTGATATGTAATTTCTAAGGGACTCAAACACATCGTGCCATCAAATGAATCAACCTCAGAATTGGAAGGTACGATCCAAGGATTATCAAAAGCAGTAGTGTTCGATGAAATCATATGAATAGTTGCAATAGAAGGCGATACGTTAGGAGGAGGGAAAGAAAAAGTTCCTAGTCAACTAGAATCTTTAATCAAACTTACCCCAACGTCCTTGTAAGGGATAGTTGTTTTACTGACATGCTAAATACTATTTGAAGAGGCTGGGTCTGATGAGAAATAAGTCAGCTGGTCTATCCTAACGATCTTTCCGTTATGAGGAAACTTGATAAGCCGAAAGGCCGATGAAACAATAGTAGTTATATCGTAATACCAATTGCGACCCAGAAGAAGGTTGTAATCTAGAGGGGCATCAACCACTTCCACATCTAGATTTATAGTTTTGTCTTCGACCCCCATACGTGAATCCTGCAAAATACCAAAAGGATGGAACCCTCCGCCATAAAAAGCCTTTCGAATCGTTGGAGATTGATTGAATGTAGGAGAACCAAGCGATCTCCAACACTGGATCGACATAATACATGTAGAAGCTCCATCATTAATCACAGTTCGAAATCAAGGTCTGTTTTTTACTAACACTCGAATCTGGAAAGCCATTTGATGAGGTAGGCGGGGTGTACTATTCTCTAAATCGAAGATTATTAGGTTCAAATCTGGAATATCAACAGCTCCTATAGAAGACAATACTAATTTACGCTATATTGGGCATGATTGGAGCACTTCCAAAGCCGACATTGCTGAAGGGGAAATAGCTAAACAGTCACTAATGCTATAATTCTAAGCAGCTCTCGCATGTGGATTGAAAGCTGATTTCCGAAGTATACCTTTAGTAGGTGGTTTGATTACTAAGTCAAGGTTAGGTTTCTCGATCTGTAGCGGATCAAAACCAGGAGGAGTTGTAGTTGATGGGTTTGAATTAGAAGATTCTGATTCTTTACCACCAAGAGGATTTTTACTACCATAGTCTTGCTATCACGTCACAATCCTGACATGAGACATCATCATAATGGGTTCTTCTGAGGCATTTGAGGAAGAACCAATCATCTTACTATCTTGATTAGGAAAAGGATCCTTCAAGACAACAAAGATTTGAGAACCTTTGACGATTTTCGAAACCTCTACTCGATGTCGGCAATCCTTGGTAAAATGATCCTCATCACAAATGAAACAAGGATAGCGAGGTTTACGTTTTTCATCAGTAGATTAATTTTTACCCATTTTCTCTTTTGAGTTTTGTTTGTTTTTCTTCTTTCCCTTCTTTTTACCACTGGATTTTGATTTGGCCTTAGATGATTCTAAGACATGGATATTGGTAGGAATTTCAGTGGAAGAGTCTCCTGTCAGGGAATCTGGTAAAGTTATAATAGGAGAAGAATTATTTGAAGATTTCTTCTTGCTTTTAGTACTATCTGAACCAATCATACCATCAGTGGCATAAGACCCTAAAGGAGCTGTAGTTATTTGACCGTGGTTTGGAAGATCAGGGATTTTTTCATGCGAAGTACCTGACTGCGTATAGACAAGGTCAAGGTACTGATCCTGAGCAATGACTTGCTCTTCAATAACAACTCCTGCCTTAGCTACATCTTCAGTGATTTTAGGTAAAAATGATTTAACGAACCATTATGCTAAAATTTGATCTGGAATGAAAACTTTCACCAAACGCCATCTATGTCGCCATTCATGAATATGATCAGAAATATATGTGGACATGGATTGTTTTAGTGAAATTAACAATTCCGTCCCATTGTCGTATTTGACAGGCAACTAAAATTGATTTAAGAAAAAAGTGGCTAATTGACTAAAATTATAAAAAGAGCCTCGTGGTAACTCAATGTACCATTTGGTAGCAAGACCAATGAGATTTCATTGGAAAGGACGTAATCGAATTGAATCATCAATGATGGAATTAGATGCACACCAGAGGTGATAAGTCATAACATGATTTGACGGATCCTCTCCTGACTTACCCTCGAACTTCAGGATATCACTGGGCAACTTATTAGGCATTGGTGGCCAATACAGAAGATAATAAATTGAATCGTTCGTAAGGCGTGACAAATCAGGTAAATCCAAAGTTGCAATAAAAGGTAATTGACGATTAGGGTCACAAAAACCTTGGGTAACAAAACTAGGCCCAGGAGGAGGATATCCAGGATAACCCGGAATTGGATTTGCATTAGGAATGTTATAACCTCCTGGAAAAACAGGATTAACCAAACCAAACTGGGGTTGTTGGGGCTGTTGATAAGTATAGCCAGGGTATGGTTGATATTGATAAACTGGGTTTTGTATAGCAGGACCGAATTGATACTATCCCTGGTATGGTTGGTAAATGAATTGCGATTGACTTGTGACAACCGTACTTGGACCAGCTTGTCCTGTAGGCATCTGGACTGAAGTTTAAACTGTAGGTCCTGACTGTGGTAAAGAGGCTTGAGGAGTTTGCTCTAATGCAGAAACAATAGAGATTGGAGCTACCGATACTCCAAAAACAGGGGTGGTAGGTTGAACAGAAGCCGTAGTAGTTGCAGCAGCAGTTTGAGGCAGAGTTCGAGGTGAACAAGGCCCAGGCTACCGAGCTAAACCAGGTGCAGAGGTTTGAACAGTAGGTTGGATAGGTTGTTGGGTTGGACCAGAAACCAAAGGTTCTCCAAGTTGACTTGATAACTGCACATTAGGTTCGATAGTCTGTTGAGTTTGAGATGAATCCCACACCATATTCATTCCAGGGTATGGACCCATAAAAGGTTGTGCATATGGAGGACCATAACAGGGATGAACGTAGGGTTGATAATTAAGTGGTACACTTCCAGCTCCTTGTACAGGTGGTTGGCAACCTTGAGTTGGGTACTGACCTTGAGGTTGATAACCCTGAGGTACGTACTGAAACTGGGGTTGACCTTGAGGTATGTATTGAAACTGGGGTTGATGATCCAGGTGGATCTTGGTGGCCACCTACCAATTCCACCTGGAACCCCACCATTGTTTCTCTCAACATTTTATGTTTCCTCAATTGTAGCACAACTTACTATTATTAGCATTTTTTTTGGGTCCTAAACTTCCAGAGCTGTTTTGAGGCCCTAAACGACGTTTTTTGGGAAATCTGGGGGCAACATGGGTCCATGGATGGATGTTGCCCTTCCCAAAGTGGTAGTGCTCAGATAGATCTTCCTAAAGAGCTATTGTACGTGTCAAATGGAGATCGTATGTGAAAGTTACAACCCCGTGAAGTTGATGTACCAATTTACCCAAACGGGGCCCATAGTTTGGCGTTTCATCTTCTAGGGTTAGGTTTTGGAATGTTAAGGGTTTTCCATTGTTTCTCAACAAAAATAGGCCTTCGAGCCTCATTGTAACACAGTTCAGAGGCATGTAGCCACCACATCTCTTCTCAGAGATAAGTTACCACTGCCCTAGCTGGTTTATTTCCGTTACTGTTTGTAAGCATATTTCAGTATTTCACATTAATGAAATGAAGTATTATTTCCGCTGCATATCTATGTTTATGATTATTTTTATAATTTGTTGCGTTCATGTTTAAGTCCAGCATCAGTGTATAAGAGGGGTTGGGTTTTCTCTTTTTCTTTGCATTGTCCTCAATGTGGGTGGGAATATAAGGAGTTAGGGCTTGAAAACTTGTCGAACCTTTGCAAGACAGCCTCACAAATCCCAACGGCCTCCCATGGCGGATGAGAAGAAAGACGAGGGGGCAGGAGATCCTATCAAAATCTTGCTCAAAGAAGCCCTCGAGTGACAACGGAACGCGATGATGGAAAACTTTGCCCAGATCCTTCAGCGGCTACCCAGAAGCAACGCATCGGCTTCCAGCAGTTACTCTGGAAATGCCACGCCCTTTAAGGTACAAGTTAATTTTGAAATCCCCATATTCAAGGGTCAGATAGACGCGGATGCCATAGATAAATGGTTAAATCTGCTAGAGGGTTATTTTTCTGTTCATGAATTTTTGAGTCAGGAAAAGATTGTTTTCGCTCTTCTCAAAGTAGCACCGCACGTCAGGGACTGGTGGGAAACTTACTGCGAGCAGAAGGATGAAAGTACAGACTCGCTATTTTCAGTCGCACCCAGCTGGAATTTATTCCAGGATGCCATCAAGGAGTAATACTACCCTGTTGGACGCTATGAGGATGAATACATAAAGTGGACCACACTGCGGCAGGGAAGGGACCAAGACGTGCCGGAGTTCACTAATCTTTTCCATACCCTTCGCAGAAAGTTGGGTATCAAGGATTCAGAGTAGAATTTGATACTCAAATACTGCGGCTGCCTGCACAAGTACATCCAGGAAGAAATACAATTCTTGAACATCTCCTCGCTTGGCACAGCATACCGATATGCCATCAAGGTTGAGCAGAAGTTTAAACAAAAGAAGCGAGACTTTGGGTCTGCAAATCCAAAGCAAGGGAAAGGTGCCCCTAAACCACAGAACAAAGGACAAAACCAAGGCGAGGTAGCCCAAGAAAACTCACCAAAGCTGCAAGCAAAGAACAATACTGCGAAGCCGAAAAAGGACACGGGAAAATGGTGTGAGTTCCATAAGAGCTCCACTCACAACACAAGTGAGTGTCGGGCCAAGCACTCACTGGTGGCTGAGCTAAAGGTTTTAGAATTAGATGCATTTCAACTCTGAGTCAGAACCCGACAAGGGGAATGAAAAGGGGTAGTAGATCATTAATGCGGATCCCAACACCACTATTGCTGTCACTAAGATCCAGAAAAGTGAACCTGAAGATCCAGAGGAGGAGGAGTGTCTCTTCCACTCCCAGATGTGGGTAAAGGGCTCCTCGCTACAATTCATTGTCGGTAGCGGGAGCCAAAATAACCTCATTTTGGCAGAGGTTGTGAAGCTGTTGGGCTTACCGACCATAGCACATCCACAATCGTACACCGTCGGGTGGCTTCACCAAGGACGGGATCTTCGTGTGAGCCAGCAGTGTCGCCTTCCATACAACATCAAGCCCTTCACGCATGAGGTATTGTGTGACATTTCTCCCCTTGAAGTTTGTGATGTATTATTACGACAACCATACTTGTGGAAGCGACATGGTGTGTACGAATCAAGGCCTTGTGCTGTTATTATTACATTGGGAAATAAGTTGTACAGGATACCAGAGGTAGCACTGCCTACCGCAATCTCTTTGATTACTACAAAACAATGCAGTAATCTCATTTCCAAAACTGGGAAATTTGTTTTCTTGATCATACGCCCTCAAGGAAAGAAGAAGACGGTGGCCATGGCCTCTAGACAGGGCCGCTCCACAGGACAACTACAAATGGACAAGGTCATGGAGGAGTACGAGGACATCTTCAGCTCCCCCGCGAGGGTTCCTCTGCACTGTTAGGTCAAGCACTCCATCGATTTGACCCCAGGTGCGCCGCTACCCAATGGACCAATTTATCGGCACTCTGTTCTGGAGAACGATGAAATCAAGAGGCAGATTCAGGAGCTCCTGCAGAAAGGTCACATCTGTACGAGTTCATTGCCTTGTGGGAACCCGTTCGTGTTGGTACAAAAGAAGGATGGGACTTGTAGACTCTGTATTGACTATCAGGCACTGAACAAGATCACTGTCCATAATAGGTACCCGATCCCGCGGATTGATGACCTCCTGGACCAACTAAAGGGGGCAAAAGATTTCAGCAAGATCGATCTGAAGTTAGGATATCACCAGGTACCTATCGAACCCTCTGATGTGTGGAAGACTTCCTTCAAAGCCAAGGAGGGCCTTTTCGAATGGCTGGTTATGCCTTTCGGATTGACGAATGCTCCTGCAACCTTCATGAGGCTAATGAATGAAATTTTTCGGCCATTCACCAACTCATTTGTAGTGGTATACTTGGATGACATTCTGATCTTTAGCTAGAGTTGGGAAGAGCACCTCCAGCACATCTGATAGGTTCTCCAAACACTACGGCAACACAAGCTATGTGCCAATTTGGAGAAATGCACTTTTGGCATGACCCAGGTTCAGTATCTGGGATACATTATTGATGAACAGGGGGTGCATGTGGATCCAGCCAAGATCCAAGTCATTCAGGATTGGCCATCTCCAACCACTCTGATAGAGCTCCACAACTTTCTAGGTCTTGCCAACTTCTATCCCAGGTTTGTGTTGGGGTTTTCTCATATCACTTGGCCCTTGAGTTAAGACACCAAGGGAGGAGCGAAAACAAAATTCTTTTGGTCGGAATATCAACAGAAGGCATTCATAGAGTTGAAAGATTGCCTCTGCACAACACTAGTGCTTGCGTTACCATATCTACAACAACCATTTCAGGTCGAGACATATGCCTCTGACTATGCTATTGGGGTAGTCCTTACTCAACATGGGCATCCAGTGGCATATCATAGTGAAACACTTTCAGACATAGTCCGGAAGTATCCCAGTTATGATAAAGAGATGTATTCCATTGTACAGGCCTGCCGACAATGGAAGCATTACATTTTGGGGAAGGAAACAGTCATCCACACAGACCACCAACCCCTGAAATTCATACAGACCCAAGGGAAATTGCAGAATGATCTCCATCAGAAGTGGTCTACATACCTGCAACAGTTCCACTTGAATATCAAGTATAAGAAGGACAACACCAATAATGTTGCAGATTGCCTCAGTTGACCACTGATCATGGTGTTAACCACTGTGCTCAACTCTTGTGGGCACAAGACTTCTGATTGGCCACTTCTCTACAAAAGCGACCCAGAATTTAGCCACACGTACTAGACACTCTTGGAGGGTGGGCATGTTCCAAATTTTCACCTCCGAGATACCCTGTTATGCCACCTGGGTCATGTTTGTGTTCCTTCAAGCGAGCGTGCCAAGATGATTTGGGAAGCACACTATAGTCAGGCTGCTGGGCATTTCGGGGTCGAGAAAATAGTGGCAGTACTGCAAAAGTATTTCTATTGGCCAAATCTTCGACATGATGTTGGGAAGTACATCAGATCATGTACTGCCTGTGCCATTGCCAAACTGACCATCAAAAAGCAAGGCCTCTATGCCCCACTGCCTACCCCTAATCGACCTTGGGAATCCATCTCCATGGATTACATGTCAGGCCTTCCTTCCACTAAGCATGGAAATGAATGTGTTTTTGTGGTCGTCGATAGGTTCTCAAAGATGGCCATTAAGAATATCACAACAAAAGCCATTGCTAAACTCTTCTTTGAATGAGTGTGGGTGCACTTTAGGATCCCATAGTATATCATCTTAAATCGGGACAGTCGGTTCCTCAGTACATTTTGGTCCAGTCTCTGGTCAATGTTGGACACCAAACTCGCTAAGTCCACAGCCTTCCATCCTCAAACTGATGGCCAGACAAAGGTTGTCAATAGGATGATTGTGCACATTTTGTGAATGTACAACTCAAAGCATCCACACACATGGGACGAGAGCCTCCCCTATGTTCAACGCAGCTACAACCGAGCTCTTCACAACTCGAATAGCCACAACCCTTTTCAGGTGGGCTTGGGATTCCAGCCACTATGCCCCATTGATGTGGACATGCCACTTACAGCTACTCGCATAGATTCTGCTCATGTCTAGTCTGAAACTGACAAGGCAACCAACTTCGTTGAGCACATCCAACATATTCGCTAGCAGGTCCATGACATTTTTGAGAAATCAAATGCCAATTACAAGTAGCAACATGATCAACATCGGGTGCCACACAAGTTTCAGGTGGGCGACAAAGTCTGGTTGCATTTTCAAAAGGAACGTCAACTGGAGCCTATCGGAAACTAAGACCACTCTGATATGGTCCTTACACCATTACTTAGGCTATGGGAGACAATGCATTTTAGCTCAACATTCCTCCATTCCTTGGCCTGCACCCAGTGTTTAATGTGGATTGCCTTCGGCCATACTTTCCACGATTGCTAGACACATCCGACATTGCAGAACAACTCACACTCATAGAATTAAATCCAGATTGCATGGAACAAGCTGCAACCTATCAGATCATGGACACACAGAACAAGAACATTCGCCAACAGAATATCCAACTGTATCGAGTTGTCAAAGCATGCCAACTCCTTCACTAGGGCAAGTGGCTCACCAGGGACCAAGTTCAGCAAAAGTTTCCTCATCTCATGGAGGAACTCAATGCAATGGGGACCATTGCTTCCTAAGGGGTGAGGGATGATCTAGGTAGATCTTGGTGGCTACCTGTCAAGTCCACCTAGACCCCCACCATTGTTTCTCTCAGAATTTTCCATTTCCTTAATTGTAGCACAACTTACTAGTTTTAGCAGTTTTTCGGGTCCTAAACTTCCAGAGCTGTTTTGAAGCCCTAAACAACGTTTTTTGGGAAATCTGGGGGCAACATGTGTCCATGGACCATGTTTCCCTTCCCAAAGTGGTAGTGCTCAGATAGATCTTTCTAACGAGCTATTGTACGTGTCAAACGAAGAACGTATGCCAAAGTTACGACCCCGGGAAATTGATGTACCAATTTACCCAAACGGGGCCCATAGTTTGGCATTTCATCTTCTAGGGTTAGGTTTTGGAATGTTAAGGGTTTTCCATTGTTTTTCAAAAATAAATAGGCCTTCGAGCCTCATTGTAACACAGTTCAGAGGCATGTAGCCACCACATCTCTTCTCAGAGATAAGCTAACACAACCCTAGCTGGTTTATTTCCATTACTGTTCGTAAGCATATTTCACTATTTTACATTAATGAAATGAAGTATTATTTCCACTGCATATCTATGTTTATTGTTATTTATGTAATTTGTTGTGTTCCTGTTTAAGTCCGGATCAGTTGACCTTGAGGTATGTACTGAGTCTGGGGTTGACCTTGAGGTATGTACTGTCCTTGAGGTTACCCCCTAGGCGGTAATTGACTACCATGAGGTTGCCCCCCAGGCGGTAATTGACTACCTTGAGGTTTCCCGCCAAGCGGTAACTAACTACCTTGAGGTTGCCCTCCAGGCAGTAACTGACTACCTTGGGGTTGCCCCCAGGCGGTAACTTACTACCTTGAGGTTGTGGATTTGGAATACTACCCGACATCATAAGGATTTCTTCTACGCTCAACGCTTGAGCTCCATTATTACCAGTTGATAACTCATGTTCGATTGGTTGAGGAGATGCTCCTGAAAAAGTACCAGTGAGTGACTGGTATCTCGAAGGAATAGAAGGGCTACCATATAAAAATGTTTCTGATGATTAAGAAAACATAGATGACCGTCTCAACATATTCAATGGAGGATGATAACCTATGGGTGTATGACAAAAATGAATTCGAGGTGGTGAAAAACTAAGACCTGGGCTTTCTAAAAATTTTGTCAACGATACATACCGAGCGTCACTCCTAAAAGGACTTTAGAATATTGATTCATGCTCCCTAAGATCTAAAGTTGGTTGATTTTTAGGAAGAGTTACGTCTTCATCTAGACTAACAAGTTCTTCAATAGAAATGAGGCCAGAAGGAAGATTTTGGGGGATGATATTTCCTACCCTGGGTGAACGAGGACCACTAGAAGTTGGAGAAGCAAGTCCTGAAGATGGAGTAGCAACAGGTTTAGTTTCAGGCTAAGAAATTTTAGGTTCTTCAGCTAAATCACTGGTAGGAGAAATACTACGAGTAACTTCAGAAAATGAAATTGGCTCAGAAATATACTCTGTTGTTTGAATTTGATAATCAGGACGAACAATTAAAGATGACTCTTTGGCTTTTGGTGGTCCAACTCTATTGTCGCTAGGTGATACAAGAGCTTGTAGCCCTTCAAGATGGCTTGGTGTATACTCAGGAGGTTTTCCCCGAATTCTACAAGAATGTCTCTGTAATTCAGCCACGATTAAATATTTAATTACTCACACGCAAACAAAGAAAATTTCAGTAAAACCACCTAAAGTCTCTAAAGAGACAAACAACTGAATCACACGCCTAAAAAAATCTAAGAGTTCAAACCACACACAAACAGTAACTTCCCGTACCAAAAACACTAGTTGGTGACGAAATCCAACATCGTAGAATTTTAATACAGAAAGGGCGGTTGGAACAGTTACCCCAACAACCTGCTTAATGAAACAGACTAGCATAAGTTTCTTCACAAAACCATCTCAAGTGAAGAGAACCCCCCAGAGAGTCGAAGTGAGTCTAGTCGACGTTTGCTCTAGGTACAGTGAGACCCGTCCTTCAACATCACCTTAGGAAATAATCTTAAGTTTATGGACACTAAGGTTACCAACAACAACAAATACAACTGGGGGAACAGTCTACGATCCGATCTATGCGCAAGGGTAGATTAACAAAGCTCAATCCCCTTGAAGGCTCCTCGACATGATTAATCCGAGGTTTACCAACAAGTGACCCTAGGCTCCTTGACAATGGTTTATCTGAGGTTTACCATTTATAATATGCACAAATCTTCTATCTTTCCCAATGAAACAGAATTGATTGTCTCAAAGGTTCGAACATGATCTCGTGATTGACTCCTTTAAGAGAAGCTTCCCAGAATGTATCAATTACAATTGGATTTATTTCCTACCGCAAGATATAACTACTTGTTTGTTTTAACTATCTTCGAGAGTAAATTACTCCCTACTCCAAGATACTAGCCTAAGCTATATTGGTGATAAGAGCCCTAGAAATAAAAAATATTACTAGATCAATTTTAATTAAGCGCTGTTTTTATGGGTTGTTCTTTAAGTCAATAGGTATGAAAATGAAACATTGATGGTGTGAAGACTCTACTCAAAAAATACTAAAAAATGCACCTAAAATGATAAGCAATTCATTTTTTATTTCAATGTATTTTTAGCTAAAATAAAGAGTTTGAGAATGCAATTCTTTACGAGACAAATCCTTCTTTCAACATGTAAATGAAAAGAAAAACTTTTTGTCTTTTTTAATAAGAACTCAAAACAAGACTAGTAATTATGTTCACAATAAATCCCTTTCCTTTTTCAAAACTCGAAACTACAAAAAACAATTTCTTCAAAAGAGATCTACAAGTTCTAAAAAACACTCAAAACCACAAAAACTAATCTTTGAGATCTAAAAGCTTCTAAAACCTAATTGTATAAAAGCTTCAATTCTCTTTGAAGACTTTTTACTTAGTTGTTCAGTAAACTAAGGATTCATTCGTTCAGAATAACAAATCAATCAAAAACATCTAGATATGTTTTATTTTATAAAAATGGAAATTAAAACTTATGACAAAGTTTGTTCAAAGATTTGCAAGGAGGAAAGTAAATCTATTTCTCACAAAGAACATATTTCACAATCAAGTCAGACTCATCCAGAAGATGAAAAGACACTAGGTTAATTTAAGGTTTCTTAGGCTTCTGATCTTTGAGTCACTACAAAGACCAAGTAAAAACCACTCAAGGCATGCAAAACTTCTATAAAATCATCTAAAAAAAAATACCATTGGAACTCACTCACAAGAGGTTCTTGACAAGACAATGCAGATCTGGGTAGACATTAAAAACCTTAAATGAAACCTAAAATTAACTGGAAGAAATTTTTTTATGTTTTTCAAAAAATTTTGCAGGGTCCGTAGGTGTTACACTGAAATTTGTCACCATGGCTATCTGCAGTTAAATAGCCATATTGTCCTCCCTGTCAAGCCTCAAACCTTTGCTCTTCATGTCAAACCTCAAAAAGAGAGAAAGTCACTTTAAAACATGTTTATCTCTGGGTACGCAGGTTCTCTCTACCTTGCCCGCGTGTACGCACTCCAAACACACTGTACCTGCGTACTTGTACACTCTGTAAGCTAAAGGTTGGGTGCGTACCCCTGTAAAGGTCAAAAGGCGCAAGTTTCATCTCTAAAAAGTTACTTGTGGTCACTTCTAGAGCCTTCTAGAAGAGTGTTTGACGTGTATTGAGCGCCTCCAGATGGTTCATGCACCCCTATGATAGAGGAACTTATCCCATCAAGAGAGGAGCTACCCCATCCAAAGAGGGAGTATCCCATTGATGTTGGAACTGAATAACTTCCTCTAGAATACTATAAATACAGGCCTTGGGCCAAAGGAGGGGAGGTTGAAAGCTGAACATTATAAAGGGTAAATGCTGCTGGAATTAGGACTTCCATTGTTGACTTGTGAGGAGAGATCACTATCCTTCCTTGTTGCCATATTGGGAGTGGGTGAGCTTGTCAAAGTAGAGGAAATCTCTTGTTGGACCCTGGGAGGAGCTTGCACAACACCAAGGCTCAGGTTGTAATGGTTCCTTTTTGTTTCTTTAATACAAATAAGTCCATTCTTCTCAATGATTTGTTGTTAATGAATTATTTCATGTACTCCTTGGTCTATATGATGAATATGCTTTGTTTTTATGAAATATTCAGGTGTTATGTAATCGTTTGTCTTGTTAGTGTATGCAGGTCTTAAAGTGAAGGAGGAGCTCATCTGGATCAGCAAGGCTGGACTGCTACAACAAGCGTTGGACCTAAGGTAAGATCGGAAACACTTGATCTCTCATAGAATAATGTGTGTTTAGAGAAGGATTGCTCTTGTTTGGTTTGTTTGTCACTAGAGAGTCTTAGACTCCTAGGGAGGTTAGGTTTGTCCGCAAAAATAACTCTTTCCGCATGACAAATTGGTGACTCCGCTGGGGAATCCATTGATGTGTTTTATTTTTCCTTTGATCATTACTTTGATCTGAAAAGAGTCTTATTTCTTTTGCTTTTTGGTTGCTTGACTGTGTTTTTGGGTGGCTTAGCTTAGGGTCGAAT
>APFE030116217.1:0-12455 GCA_000404065.3 Pinus taeda | reverse complement strand
AGCCCACCAGGCTTTTCATGGAATTCTGTATTTTGGCCCCTGAGGGTTATCCATGTATTGAACGCGATTCTGGATTATTACTAATTCTGTCTATTCTGCAATTATGAGCGATTCTCCTTTTTTTATATTCTTTGATTTGCAATTTTTCTACCTTACATTCTCCGGCCAAGATAAACATTTTGGTGCACACAGAAAGCATACACTAAGCTTTTTGCCTCAACAATTTTGAAGCTGTATGGAACACATATATGTATGGTTTAATTGTAGAAATATCTCAAAAACCTTATAACACTGGACAAAACGAACATAAACCTATGCAATTAGAAACTTTATATTAACAATCAAAATTTTACCCAAACTAAACCAAGTTAGGAACAGATTGACATTGATATTCAAGGTAATAGACAAGTGAATATCTATTGTACCTGTAGTTTAATTTTATCAAGTAAATTGTGTAACTAATCATACAACTTTTTCTCATCATACAAAGGAAAAAGTTATCAATATTTCAAGGTGTTATGAGGAACTTCAACGTCAAGTTTTAGTCCTCCACTTTTGAACAAGGAAACACTGATTTCCAATCGAAGGTACGCGATTCTCAAGTGAACATGGCACGATTTCCTCTTTTTTACCATGATCTCTAAGCACGATTTTCTTTCTCAAAATTACCTTTAAAAATAACAACAATGTACTCTAATATATCCACCAGAAGCTACTGGCCATTCATCGATAATTATAGCTTTGATCAGCTAAAAAACCCTTTCCAAGCGCCAAAGAATTATACCATGATCTCTAAGCACGATTTTCTTTCTCAAAATTACCTTTAAACATAACAACAATGTACTCTAATATATCCACAACTCCAAGACCAGAAGCTAATGCCCATTCATCGATAATTATAGCTTTGATCAGCTAAAAAAAACCCTTTCCAAGGGCCAAAGAATTATGTCGCGCCTGTTGTTCTGCTTCGTGTACTTGTCCCTCCGAAATATCAGGGAAATCATTCCAGCCCTCAATTTCTCTGAGTATGGCTATGCATGCAAATACAAAATTATCCAACACATCCCACTAATGCCCTAAAACAAATGGCAATCAGTCACATGCCACTCATGCCCAAAAACAAATGACAATAAGTCACATCCCACTGATGCCCAAAAAAAAATGACAATCAGTCATGACCGTTGATGAAGGGCAAGAGCTAACCAGCCTGCTACAGGGCATTAAATGACTGGTTAGATGCATGTCTTTTAACTTTATAACGCACCCATTATTTTTCATTTATCTCGTTATGCGCGAGTGTGTTATAAAGTTAAAGGGCATGCAGCTAACCATTCATTTAATGCCCTATCGCAGGCTGGTTAGCTCTTGCCGTTGATGAAAAGCCTTCTTATCAATCTCGTGATTGAGATCTTCACTATTGAGATATCTATTGCAGGCGGTTCAGTAAAGTTAATGAGGGTGGTGGCAACGCCCTCTATACAAAGTCACTTTTATTCAAAGAATCTTAGAAAAATGGGGATTTCCATGTCCCTCCTTAAGTTTACTAAACAGAATGCTATAGATATTAGTAGTAAAGAAGAATTTTAGAAAAATGGGGATTTCCATGTCCCTCCTTAAGTTTACTAAACAGAATGCTATAGATATTAGTAGTAAAGATGTGAATCACGGGATTTCTATTTTGAAAATGACTTGGATTGGGATGTCTTAAAATAAGATAATTATTCTTGCATGAGGAGTTGGCTAAAGATAGAGAGTAAGTTCACTGAGTCATTGAGTATTTGAGTGTTGAGTCAAGTAGAGTTAAGTGATAGATATATTTTAGTGTGTGGTTGCATGTCAAAGCAAGTAGGTAGTTGGAAAATGATAAATACCCTTCATCGGGTTCAATGTTAGCATCATGTTTTGTGTGATCAATAAAAGAGAAGTAGCTTATGTTTTATGTGTGAATTCATGCTTTGTCTCCTCGGCCATTCCAAAAAATTAATATCAGAATAAGGTTACACAAAACAGGTTACACAGAGCAAAGAAGAACGGATTGTCCGTATGCGAGGAATTTTTTTTTTTCCCCTCGTGGTGTTTAAACGTTAGTGCATCCTACAGTGGTAATACAAGACGTGTGGTGTTCAAACATTAACACATCCTACAATTATATACAGGGCATTATAACGCATTTAGGCTCACGAGAGAGCCGCATTAGCACAAGATGTTTGAGTTTTCTTGCAAACCAAAATGTTTGACCATTATTTGACAAATAAACGGTGGAAAACAAAAGTAGTAGTAGTGATAATTGTAGGGTGGAAAACGAACAAAAAAATAAACAATTGTAGACTGATTCAAAAAAGACACCAACCTTGTAAATATAATACTTGGAATATAAGAAAATCAACAATAATACAGTCTCACTTAAGGTTATATTATAAAACATATTTTTTTAATGAAATTTGAAAAACAGATATAGATAAGTAATACATATTTCCAATAAGAAAGAAAGAAATACAAGCTCGTCGTTTATGTGGAGAAGTAGGTGGCTTACTCTTGCTTGTCTTGTTCTAAATATAACACTTGGAATGTAAGAAAACCAACTAAATATAATACTTCGAATGTAAGAAAACCAACAATAAAACAACCTTACTTATGGTTTTATTATCAAATATATTTCTTTATAAATTTTTAGAAACAAATATTGATAAATAATACATATTCCAAATAAGAAGAAAAATTTACAAGATCATCCTCTATGTGGAGTAGGTGGCTCACTTGCATGTCAATATTTTTACTCTTGCTTGTTCTAAATGTAACACTTGGAATGTAAGAAAACCAACTAAATATAACACTTGGAATGTAAGAAAACCAACAATAAAACAACCTCACTTACGGTTCTATTATCAAACATATTTATTTATAAATTTTGAAAAACAACTATGGATAAATAATACATATTCCAAATAAGAAGAAAAATTTACAAGCTCATCGTCTATGTGGAGTAGGTGGCTCACGCATGCCAATATTTTTGCACACTCCACGCTTGCAACCTTATAGTAACAATTAACAAACATTACACATCATGTCATCTCCATTTGCATTGTCATGTTGCCCAATCATGTCATCTCCATTTTCACTGTCTTGGTGCCTAATTATAATGTAAGGCAACTTCTCCAATACTTGTGCAACACTTCTACTTAAATCTTCATCTCCAAAGTAATTTGTGGCAATAATCATTATTTAAAGTTTAAAATATGTGTATTCTTGTGTAAGTGTTGCAGGATTTGTTGCCAATCTTGTTGAGGATAATGCTTAAAATAAGGCTATATAATCGCTCACTAACCAACAAATTTTGTGTTCTGAGTTATCAGAATTAGCTCAGCAAATTTATAGATATAGTGAGTGATCATTCAAAAAGTAGATTAGTAAGATATTCCATAATGAAATTATAAATATGTGGGCTATATAGTAATGTATTTGTTGATTTTATGGAGATATGAGATTCCAATGAGAGTTCAGCTCATGGATTGAGAATCAGTCTCTCCTATTTTTTGTTTATTGGTTTTGTTTATGTTTTCATATGCATGCTATTGTTAGATTTAACATGGTCTCAGAGCTACGTTAAAAGAGTTGATTTATATGTAAAGTGTGTGTTGTTGGCATGCAGTTTCAAAAGTTAGTGAAAGCCATTTACAAGAGTTTTCATAATTTTGTGAAGCCTGTGCAGATTCAAGTTATTCGTGGGAGTGCTTAGTAGTTAGCAGCAATGGCCAACAATATGAATATTTCTCAGCCACAAATACCATTGTTTAAAGGGGAGAACTTTGGTTTTGGAGCATTAAGTTGAAAACATTATTTGTCTCACATGATTTGTGGGATTTCGTAGAGAATGGATATACAGAACTAGATGCTCACACACTTGCCCGCTAGAGTCAAGGCTAAAGAAAACAGCTAAAGGAAATCGTAAGAAAGATTCAAAGGCCCTCTTCCTAATCCAGCAAGCAGTGCATGATTCTATTTTTCCTAGACTCGTTGGAGTAACAAAATCAAAGAAGGCATGGGATGCTTTGCAGAAAGCATATCAAGGAAGTGATAAGGTAAAAATTGTTAAGTTGTAGTCATTAAGAAGAGAATTTGAAACCTTTTGCATGCAAAACTCATAATTTATTAAATATTTTCTCACTAGAGTTATGGGTATAGTCAATGAATTTAGGTATTATGGAGAAGATTTAAAAGATCAAAAAAATGTTGAGAATATTTTAAGAAGTTTGCCTACAAAATTTGATGGGGTTGTTTTTGCTATTGAGGAATCTAAGGATCTAACTCAGTTGTCTGTGAATGAGCTAATGGGGTCTCTTCAATCTCATGAGCAAAGAATCAACAGATATTCTGAAAAATCCATTGGGAAAGCTTTTCAAGAAAGAGGAAATATTTTCAAAGACAAAAGTGGTTCATCTCATGAGAAAAGCAAGAACACTTTTGGAAGAGGAAGAGGAATAGGACAAACATACAGAGGAGGCAGAGGTCGAGGAAGATTTTTTCTTGCATACAACAAAGGAAGAGGTAATTATGAAAGTTATGGAGATAAAAGATTTAATAAATTCCAAGTTCAGTGTTTTTATTGTAAAAAACTTGGCCATTATGAAAGAAATTTTTGGAAGAAAAAAAAAGAACAAGCTAATTTTTCTGAAGAAAATGATATTGTTTGCAGTAATCACATGACAGGAAACAAAGATGGCTTTGTAGAGATAGATGAATCGAAAAAATATAATGTACTATTGGGAGATGACAGGTCAGTTGAAGCTAAAGGTAAGGGAACAATTGTTGTGAAGACAAAAGAAGGAAAACCAAAGCACATTAATGATGTTTTATATGTTCTTGGTCTAGCACATAATTTTTTGAGTGTGGGGAAGCTCCTTGAAAAGGGATATTTAATTGTTTTCAAGGACAAGCAATGAATAATCTATGATAAATATGATCACAGTAAAAGTATTGCTACGACTAATATGCTGCAAAATAGAATTTTTGCTTTCAATCTCCCTTGTGAAGCAAGTACAACATTAAATGGTGCTTATGATGATAGTTCCTATCTATGGCACATAAGGTATGGACATTTGAATATGAAAGGATTGAAATTATTATATAACAAGCAAATGGTCAAAGGGTTACCACTTACTGGTTCCATTAACAAAGTCTATCAAGTGTGTATTCTTGGTAAGCAGCATAGGGATTCATTTCGAGTAGGAAAATCATGGAGAGCAAGTAAACCACTGGAACTAGTGCATGCAGATATATGTGGTCCTATGAAAACCTTGTCTCTCTACAAGAATAAGTATTTCGTTATTTTTGTGGATGATTTCAGTAGAAGAACATGGGTATATTTCATTAAAGAAAAATCCGATGCATTTTTCATATTTCAACAATTTAAAGCTCTTGTGGAAAATCAAAGTGGTTATTGTCTAAAAGCATTACGCATATATAGAGGGGGAGAATTCACTTCTAATAAGTTTGATTCTTATTGTAAAATTAATGGAATTCAAAGGCAATTGAAAACTAGTTATACTCCCCAACAGAATGGCATTGCTGAATGTAAGAATAGAACAATTGTTGAGATGGCTAGGAGCATGATGAAGGGTAAAAACCTTCCAAACATTTTTTGTGTTGAAGCTATAGGTACATCTATTTATTTGCTTAATATATGCCTAACAATCAGTGTGCAAAATATTGCCCCTTATGAAGCATGGTGTGGAAGAAAACCCAATTTTTCTCATTTAAGAGTCTTTGGTTGCATTGCCTATGCTCATGTTCCTACTGAAAAGAGAGGAAGGCTTGATGATAAGAATGTGAAATGCATTTTTATTGGATATTGTGAGGAAACCGAAGGTTATAGACTGTACAATCTACAAACTGAAAACTTAATGATTAGCCGTGATGTGTTATTTGATGAGAAGAATGGAAATGGAATCATGATGTGTAGCAAAAAAATCCAAGTATTGTTGTACAAGAAGATGAGTCTTTATTTTTTGCAAATCCATCTAGTAATCAAAATACTTCAGAGGTCACATCCACTCCATCATCTTCTGCTACTTCAAGTCGTGTTTAAAGTCCAAGTCCTCCAAAAAGGACAAAATATTTAAATGAAATTTATGGTTATACTAATTTTGCGTTGATGTCTCATATTGAAGCAGAACCAAGATGTTTTGAAGATACAGTAAAAGAGTTAGTTTGGTGCAAAGAAATGGATGAAGAGATGGAAACAATTAAAAAGAATGCAACATGGGAGCTTGTGGATCCTCCTACTGAAAAAGAAGTCTTTGGGGTGAAATGGTTGTATAAAACCAAGTATGCAGCTGATGGAACAATACAAAGGCACAAAGCAAGGTTAGTAGCAAAGGGATATGCTCAACAACTAGGTATTGACTACAATGAGACATATGCTCATGTTACAAGATTTGATACAATCAAGCACAACATAAATGGTTAGTTTATCAATTTGATGTTAAATCAGCCTTTCTAAATGGTGAGTTGAAAGGATGTATATGTTCACTAGCCCCAAGGATATGAAGAAGCAGAAATTGAACACAAAGTCTACAAATTGAAAAAGGATCTTTATGGGCTTAAACAAGCTCCAAGAGCATGGTACATCAGAATTGACACTTATTTTTTTAAAAAAGGATTTAATAGAAGTGAAAATGAACACGCATTATATACCAAGTCAAATGGTAATGAAATAATTATTGTGTGCTTATATGTAGACGACTTGATATAGACATCTTCAAGTAATTTGTTAGTGGAAGAGTTTAGGAAAGCTATGATGACTGAATTTGGAATGATTGATTTGGGTTTTCTCCATTATTTTCTTGGAATAGAAGTGACATAGATGAGTGATGGAATTTTTATTCAACAAGAAAAATATGTTTCAAATCTTCTTAAAAAATGGAAAATGGGAAATTGTAAACCCATGAGCACACCCATGAATACAAATGATTTTTTTTTTTGTAGAAGATGGAGCTGAAAAGGTAGATGCTCAATCCTATAGGAGTTTGGTAGGAAGTCTTTTCTATCTTACTACCACTAGGTCTGATATTATGCATGCAGTGGGCTTGATTTCCAGATTCATGCAAAGTCCAAGTAAGATGCATTTTGGAGCAGCAAAAGGAATTTTGAGGTATGTGTGTGGAACAAGAAATTATGGCATTTTGTATACTTCATCAAATGATTTTGGGTTGGTTGGTTATATAGATAGTGACTGGGTTGGATCTTTTGGTGATAGAGAAAGCACTTCGGGTTATATACTCAGCATTGAATCATGTGAAGTATTATGGTGTTCAAAGAAGCAACCAACTATTTCATTGTCTTCTACAGAGGCACAGTATATTGCAGCATCAACACCAACATGTGAAGCAGTTTGGTTGAAGAAAGTATTGATAGATCTAAATTAAGAACCAAAATATGCCACAACTATTTACTGTGATAACTTGTCTACCATTGCCATAACTAAAAATCTAGTCTTTCATAATTGCACCAAACACATTGATATCAAATATCATTTCATAAGAGACTATGTGGCAAAAGGAGAAATTCAAATAAAGTTTTGCACGACAAATGAACAGCTTGCAGATATATTTACAAAAGCACTACCTAAAGGGAAGTTCGAATACTTAAGGGATATGCTTGGAATCACCTCATTAAGCATTAAGGGGGAGTGTTGAGGATAATGCTTAAAATAAAGCTATGTAATTGTTGACTAACCAACAAATTTCGTGTTCTGAGTTATCAGAATTAGTTCAACAAATTTATAGATATAGTTAGTGATCATTGAGACAGTAGATTAGTAAGATACTCCATAATGAAATTAGAAATATGTGGGCTATATAATAATGTATTGATTGATTCTATGGAGATATGAGATTCCAATGAGAGTTCAACTAATGGATTGGGGATCAATCTCTCTTACTTTTTGTTTATTGGTTTTGTTTATGTTTTCATATGCATGCTGTTGTTAGATTTAACAAATCCATCGCCAATTGAATTTGGAATTCCATATAACTTGAGTGGATTACCCAATTTCTCTATTGTCTAATTTGGCTAATTATAGAAGTATATTCATATCTTCACCCAATGCAAATGTTGTGATGGAGTCCCCATTCACATTTTCATTACCTCAATTATCCTCTTGTGCTTTAAGATCGCTTCTCCAAGTTATCAAATAAATCATGTATATTAGCAGTTTCTTTTAAATTCTCTAATTATGGAGGGTCGAGCTAAACCTCATATAATAAGTATGGGAATTGATGGAGATCTCTGCACACTGTTAACAATTACACTTGACACCAAATGTTGTCCAACGTTTTCTTCTTCACTGTTGTTCGTTTGGGGTGATCAACTGGGAGGACCGATCCTAAAGCACGAGAGGATAACTGTAGGTAATGAAAATGTGAATGGGGACTTTGTCACAACATTCATTCACATTGAGTGAAGATATGATTATACTTCTATACATAGTGAAATTATACGATAGAGAAATTGGGTACTCCACTCGAATGATATGGAATTCCAAATTTAGTTGGCGGCAGATCCCGCAACACTTACACAAGAATACACATGACTTCAATTTTGAGCCTCAACTGATACTTATTGCCACAAATTACTTTGGAAAGGAAGTTGTAAGTATAAGTGTTGTACAAGTAGTGGAGGGGTTGTCTCACGACAATGCAAATGGAGATGACATGATGTGCAGTGTTTGTTATGAGAACTTAGAAGTTTGCAAGAGGGGAGCATGCAAAAATATTGGCATGCAATCATGTTTATCATTCAAATTGCATTCTCCCATGGTTTAGGCTTAGAGTCATGTCCCACCTGCATGAGTGAGCCAGTGCTCCACATAGACGATGAGCTTGTATTTTTTTTTTCTTATTTTGAATATGTATTCTTTATCAATATTTGTTTTTCAAATTTAAAAAGAAAATCTGTTGATAAACGTTGCATTCTCCCATGGTTTAGGCTTTCAGTCATGTCCCACATTCGAGAATGAACCACTACTCCACATAGACAATAAGCTTGTATTTTTTTCCTTTTATTTCAAATATCTATTTTTTATCAATATTTGTTTCTCAACTTAAAAAAAAAAAAAAAAAAACAAAACAAAACAAAACAAAACAAAAAACTATAGTTTCTTATTAATAGAACATTAAGTGAGGCAATGAGGTTGTTTTTTTTCTTCTTATTTCGAATATGTTTTCTTTATCAATATTTGTTTTTCAATAATAATAATTTTATAAAAATGATTTAAACCTAAATTTAAATTTCATATTTGATTAAAAAAACAAACAGACCTGCCAAAAAAGCGATTGTCTAACACGAACATTGTGAAAATTGTCAACCTCTTTCACTAATAATTATCGGTGTTATTTTGAATGAAACAAAACGCTGTATTCCGACCAATATTTCGGAGATGGTCGTGGATTTGATAATAAGAGAGTAAACATTAGAATTTTTATAACCGTTATAAATTAAATGTTACAATATTTAAAACCGTTTCAAATGGAAATGACACGTAGAAATTAAATGTTACAATCTTTAAAACCGTTTCAAATGGAAATGATATATAGAAAGTAAACGTTAGAATGTTTACGACCGTTTCGCATGGAAATGATATAAAGATGTGAGAAAGCCAACATTACGCTAGATTGAGTTGATTCGTTTCATCTTCTCTAAATTGCTTTTGTTTCTTGATTGTTCTGATTCGTTTATCTTTCAGATGGAAATGAATGTTAACTTGACGACCGTTTCAAATGGAAATGATATAAAGATGTGAGAAAGCCAACATTACGATAGATTCGTTTCATCTATTCCAAATTGGGTTGGTTTCATGGTTGTCCTCTTTGATTGTCGTTTGGGTTGTATCAATTTCATTTTCGTTTGGTTAGTTGGTTTTTACAATCGGTTTTCTTTTACTGTTCTTTTGTTGTTTTTTTTGCTCATTTTGCTGGTTGATTTTTTCTTCAATATTTTTTGGTTGATAGATTTTCTTTTATAACAGAGATGAAACTTGAAACTTTATGGGAACTAGAGCTAATGATAAGTGAGATCAAAACATCACTCCCTCTGTCACTTTTGCATCTCATCAGAGATATCTCATACAATAAGCGAGGTAGCAATGAACACCACCAACGGAGTTTAAGGTCAGCAGTCGACACCCATTAGTGCACTTTTTTTTTAATATTATTTGTTGCTCTCTTGAAGGATTTTTTGAATTGGTTAGCTCATATTCCGAAGCTTTTATTGTTTATGTTGGGTCAGTGTTTTAGATCCACATCATACCAGGTTTGATGGTCTGAGAAGTTGATTTTTAATATTCAACGTTCCAGACATTGAAATTCCTAGCCATAACTGTATTAGAAATAATACAGTGATCAGTATTGAATGGGATACGTATGAGACATAATACTGATTAATCAATACATTGTCCTGCATCTTTACAGCCAGGATTTTGGCTTCCTGTTCTGTCCTCTATTCCAGTTCTGGTTCGCTCAGTTCATTTCGCTTTTGGTACCGAGAAGTTCCTCTAAATTTTCTGGTCCACCAGGCTTCTCCTGGAATTCTCTATTTTGGCCCCTGAACGTTATCCATGTATTGAATGCGATTCAGAATTATGGCTATTATGTCCTTATGACTGATTCTCCCCGTTTACGTTCTCTGATTTGTAATTTTTCTACCTTACATTCTCCGGCTAAGATAAAAATTCGGAAAAGATTGACATTGATATTCAAAGTAATAGACAAGTGTATATCTATTGTACCTGTAGTTTAACTTTATTAAGTAAATTGTGTCACTCATCATACAACTTTTTCAAGTAAACGTGACACGATTTCCTTTTTATTTTACCATGATCTCTAAGCACGATTTTCTTTCTCAGAAAAACCTTTAAACACAGCAACAATGTACTCTAAGATATCCACAATTCGAAGACCAGAAGCTACTGGGCATTCATCAATAATTATATCTTTCATCAGCAAAAGGCCCTTTCCAAGGGCCAAAGAATTATGCAGTGCATGTTGTTATGCTTCGCATACTTGCACCTCCGAAATAGCAGGGGGTCATCCCAGCCCTCAATTTATCTGGCTATGCATACAATCACACCATTATCCAACACAACCCAATGATGCCCGAAAACAAATGACAATCCGTCATGACCGTTGATGAAGGCCCTTCTTAGGAATGCCGTGATTGAGATCTTCACTAATGATATCTATTGCAGCTGGTTCAGTAAACTTAATTCAAAGTATCTGAGAAGAATAGGGATTGCCACTGCCCTCCTTAAGTTTACTAAAAGAAATGCAATAGACATCAGTAGTAAAGATCTAAATCAGTGGATTGCTATCCTGAGAATGGCCAATTACAACAAAAAACTACAAAAAATACACAGGCAGAAACACCAGCAAGCGTGAGACAAAGCTCACACAATTTCATTCATTTATTTGCTCAATTACATCACACTTATATAGGAAACTCACTCACCTAAACTTCCTGAATATTTGAAACCAATTCCTAACCACTCACAACTAATTCTATAACTGCATTATTCTGTTCAACCACTCACAACTAATTCTATTTCTGCATTATTCTCACATCCTCCCTTAATGGAGAAATGGATTTTCTACAATACCTAACTGACTTCTAAAAACTTCAAATTTGATTTTACCAAGGGGCTTAGTAAATATATCAGCCACATTATTCTTGGTGTTACAAAATATCAATCCAATTTCATTTGACTCAATTTTCTCACGTACAAAGTGGTACTGTAACTCAATGTGTTTTGTTCTAGCATGGTAAACTGGATTATGTGCTAATTTGATAGCACTCTGATTATCACAATTGATACATGTTGCACCACTTTGCGCTTCTTCAAGATCTGCAAGAATTCTCCGCAACCAAATAGCTTCACAGGTGGCATTGGTCAAAGATTTGTACTCTGATTCTGTTGATGATAAAGAAATAGTTGGTTGTTTCTTACTACTCCAAAATACGACCCCTGATCCAATATGAAATGCATAGCCAGAGGTAGATCGTCTGTCATCTGGATTTCCTTCCCAATCTGAATCAGAAAAATCTGTCAGTGCAACATCAGATTCATCAGTATACATAATATCAAGATTCACTGTTCCCTTTAAGTATCAGAGAACTTTCTTTGCAGCATTCCAGTGATTTCCTGAAGGATTAGCCATGAATTGACTAAGGATACTGATTGAGTATGCAATGTCTGGTCTGGTAGTGGTGAGATAGTTCAAACTTCCCACTAACTGACGATGTAATGTTCCATCTGCCTCTTTCGATCCATCTTCTTTGTACAACTTTGCATTCTGTTCTAAGGGAGTTGACATAGCTTTGCAATCTGTCATATTGAACTTTTTAAGAATCTCCTTTGTATATTTGCTTTGAGTGATCAAAGTTTTACCAGGTTCTCTCCATAC
>APFE030116215.1:363863-385220 GCA_000404065.3 Pinus taeda | reverse complement strand
GTATTTCTGGATTCATTGTTTTATATTGTCTCTAGAGAGATAAAAGGTGATCTTCAAATAAAAATTTTATTGTCTCTAGAGAGACAATAGCTAGTATTAAAGACATATTGTCTCTAATCCGAGTGTTGTCTCTAGAGAGACAAAAAAAGTTGTCTCTTAAGAGACAGTAATGCTTGTGTTATATATTCCAGTTATAGAGACCATAATTTTTAAGACAATATGTTTTAAGACAATAATATTTAAGACAATAATTTTTGAGACACCTACTTAAAGACAATATTTAAGACACTACACAAGTTTTTTTTTTGCCTCAAGTTAGGACAATTTACCCAGAAATTGTCTCAAACATTGTCTTAAAACCCCCCTTTATGTACTAGTGAATAGAGAAAACTCCAATGGCTAGATGTGCAAATTCCTTTAGTCCTACAGTCCAGCTAAAATTGGAATCTGCATCTGCTAATAGAATTGATGTATAGTATGCAGTTTCAGCCAATGAATACACGAGAAAACTCAATCAGCTTGTCAGTATAATAGAAGGTGTGACAATTGGCCTAACCAAAATAATAAGAAAGTGGATAACCATGCCCGATTGAGATGTGTATGCAACAAAAACGAAACAACACCAGACTGCAACCACCCATGGCAAAAGTAGAAGTTGCAATGTCGATAACGCTGCCTGCGGGGTGAGATGGGTATGCAAGAGAAATGAAACAACCCCAGTAAGAAGCATTTGCCATGGATCATTGTAGTGTTTGTTTCATTACTATGGGCATGGGCTATTCCATTTCCCAGCCTATCCTTTTGATCTTCAAATTCTAAGGGTTCTTACATCAGCTCTTCTTCTAGCTTTGAGGTCATGTGGAACATGCTTTGTTACAAAGATCGAAATGGGTGTGTGAGACAGATCTAGATGTCTAGACGTCAAAAAGGGAAAACTAGGAAAGATCCAGCTAGCAAAAAGAAATATATAAAACATAGCATTTAATGTGCTTCGCTTATGCTAGCATTACTTTAGCTAGTATTTAAAAATATGAAACAAATTAATAATTATATCATATGGTTTTGCTTTTCGGCTTCAGTAAGAAGGAAAATCAATCTATATCGAACAACTTTAGATGGTGAATTAGTCGATGTTGAAAAGCTTTGATTATATCGCGATTAGTAAGATTAACAAACAAGTAAACTAATGTTAATATGGACATAATCATTTACAATAGTCCCATGCCATTGCCAAATGGCACAGACTACTAAGTTACATGTGACAAAAGCACATCTTGTTTTCCATTGAACGCTACGATAACTAAGAAGATAATTTGTTATAGTGCAGCAAGTAACACTTCTCTATTGCAAATTAAGCTTCCCTCGAAAACTCATTAGATATATAAAAATCATTTCTATAAAGTATACAACCTATTTAAATAGTTTACATAATTAATTTTAATTTCATTTGAATTAAAAAAATATAAATAGTTTTTTTAATCTTTTATGATTAATTTATTACTTCTCTTATTTTCTGTTTAAGTCCGGTACATAATTTATTAAATAATAATTTTAAATTATTTAATAGTTATTATTCAACTATATTTTTATTTCAAATATATTTAGTATAAATAGATTTATTTAGTCAAAACTAATTTTATTACAACATCTATTTATTTGTGTCAATGACCTTAATTTTTCATCTTACTCTGAGGATGACACACTAATTATTAGAAACACTTTTTTTCAATCTAATTATAGATCACATAAACCTTCAATTCAAAACAAAATTTTTAAATTTATTATTTTTCCAATTTTCATATATATATTTATTTTATATATCTTTTATAAAATTAATTTTCAAAATTAAATCTTAGCCCCTTATTTTTATTATTATGAGTATTTAGGTTTATTTCAAAATAGATCATGCATCTTTGAGGTCCGGAACACCTGGACTATATCGATATATCAAAAACGTACAAAATCGGAATGCTTATAATTTAAATGTTTATAGTCAAAAAGTTATCAAGATTGTTCGTTAGATTCACCTCGCTAAAAAAAATTAAAAATGAACACATTTGTTTCTCAAAAGAAATTCAACGCTTGTCCATGGTCGCTGACTACTTCCAAATGCTCTGGTCAGCCTACGGATAGTCTTAAATCTCAACGTTCTCCTTGTGAAAAAAGGAACGTGGGAAGCAGTATATAAAAGACAGATCAATAGAGATTATTTTCTCATAAATCTTAATTTTCTAGCCACCGACAGGTGTTGTATAACGTGACATTCTGTAGCTCTGACCGTTATGTGCATAACTTTCCTACTAAATTCGAAAAATGAATAGATTGTCCACTCACGGAAGTTTTTTATTTATAAAAAATCAAGCGATGAATTTATTTTGAGAAGACTCCGTTTATTTTTCTGAAAGATCCTCCACATATTTTCCATGTCAGTCCTGCAACCATATAATATAACCGGCACATACGTTCAGACGTGCATGGGACAGGCCTGCCGCGAAGCCAGCGGTGGTAGCAGCTGCGTCGGCAGCACGCTCTTGCAATGCGGTCAACGTACATTAACATGCGTGCCGGTTAGTATCTTTCATCGCAGAAAGCTTTGATTCTACTTATAACTGTTAGTATACAATTTGTAAAATGCAGTATTATGCTGTTATTACTGCAATGGTTTGTAGATTAATAGAAAGTCAAGTCTCTTTTCAAGGAAGATTAAAAGAAACTGCATTCAAGGTTCACAATAGTTCGTTTATAATTTAACAGGCTGATTTTTAGTTTTCATTGTTGATGTACATGCGTGACTTCGGCATTTTGTTAGCTATATCATTGCGTAATATTTTTCATTTAAATAATATGAAGGGTTATTGTATATAGGTTATTGTGAAAGATTTATATGTAAAACACTAATATATTATAACACGTTTTTATTAAGAATATATATATATACCGCGTTTATTAGAACATGTTTAGTGCATGTGCTTTCTTATTTAAACTATAGCTATATTCAAATACCTAGATTCTATTTTTTGCTTGAAAATGATAAAGTTTGAAACTACGTTTGTTCTGTCAAGCCCTCATATCCAAACAACTTTCTCCCCCGCTATTTTAGAGACGGACGGTCTTGTTTGTGTGGCCCAACAGTTACAGGATTCGATGTTAAATTTCTACCCTTCGACGCTTTTGGTTAGAGAGTACAATTAGCATATTCTCGGTATATTATTTCTTAGGTTGTGATCTAATAGTTATGCGTGGAGGTTTCACTCGGTCAAATTTTAAGCAAGACTATATCAATTTGAGAGTGGATAGATAAAAAAAAAATTGAAGGGAAAAAACATAATTTTTATATAATTTAAAAAGGAAAAATAGCCAATTTTGTATATTCAATATTTTTTTTTGTTTAATTTAAGGAGTGGTACATATATTATCTATTTATATCTACAACATAATCTAGTTATGAGACTGAGATTGGAACTCAGGTAGAGAAGTTATTATTAACCCCTCCCAACCACTTGAAATATTTTACTTACCAATAACTGTTGAAGATAATGGAGAATATCCTAGAATAGTTAGAGTTATAGGAATTAATTTCTATATCTTAGGATGTTGTTCTAACTTCCCTAAAACCATGTATTCTATTTAATGTGTAATGTTGATGAGCAATGTAGAGCATTCTACAAAGCCAGACTCTCCTGGTTCAGACTCTCTTTCGTAGAGCTGACCAGTGGGTTTTATTTTAAGACAAACATTGCCATTTTTATCATGGTATCAGAGCATCAAGGCTGAAGAACCTGTACGCTGGCTAGTGGGTGGTTCTTTGAACTGAAATTGTCGCAGGTTTTGAGTGGATAACTGCGACGATAACACTATTACACTTCTCAAAATTTTAATTTTTCGATCACCGCAATTTTTCAGTGTACAATTGCGGTCGTCTTAGAAAATTGATGTAAAACTGTGATAGTCTTTGATATTGGGCATATATCTACAACGACATCTCAGAAAATTGATGAATATATGCGACAGTCTCAGATATTAGGCATATATCTGTGACAATCGTGTAAATCAAAGACATTGAGTAGGGAAGCCAAGAATAAGGCTATAGTTGAAAACAGGAGGTTGTCTTGAGGCTAAGAAGAAAGGCACGACGATTTGAATTGTTGGAATTTAATTCCAAATGCAACACAATAACTGCTGAACAGAAATCTGATTTCCGAAGATATTTCAGGTTATTCGATGCCGCAAAGTCGCTCCTGATATTTTGCACATTAATGTGCATTACATTCACATAATTGAATTCCCCTGCAACCGCGAACTTGATTTCTTGAGAAAGGCATCACTGCTTGCTGCATTCAATACGCAGATAAGCGTTAGAAGATATTTTTGGTTATTTTATTGTTTAAACTCAGATATGTTTTCTCCTATAAATGTAATGAACAACAGTTCTGTTTCAAGGTTAGAAGAATGACAGAAAGTCTTTTCTGTAACGCACAGCAGTGCTGAACCTGAAATTTTCTGAGATAGTGAAAATTGGTTTCTAGAACTGAAGTGTTCCTTTTGTTATCACTATGTCAAGAGGAAGACGAATTTGTATCAGCTGGTTTATTGTTTATGAATACAAGTTAATGTAGTGTTGTTGTTACACCACTTGCACATTGCTGTTATACCAGTTTCAGTGTTGCTGAGTATTGTTCTGTTTTTCAGTTTTATTTTGAATTATTAGGAAGTCCAACAGCATTGCTACAACACCAAATCTACGTTGCTGCAACACCAAACTGTGTTGCTGTAACACCGTTTCTAGTAAGAAATTTTCAGTTTACTGTGTCAAAAATAGAGTGTTATTCAGCGTTGCTGCAACACCAAACTATGTTGCTGCAACACCATTTCCAGAAAATGATTTTTTCAGTTTTCTGTGCAGAAACAGAGTAAAAAACAAAGCATTTTTTTTTACTGTTATGAAATTTTTCTTTAATTTCCAACATGGTATCAAAGCAGGTCTAGGCACTCAGTGTGTCAAAAACATAGTTTTTTTCATTGTAGAAGCTGTAAGAAGCTTATTGAGCAGATTTTTTCCAGCAGAGAAAAGTTTTTGCTTGTTTTTAATTTTACAGTCAGTATCTCTTCTTTCCCTATACAGAGTTAAGATGGAAGATGCTGGAACAGGTTTGACAAATTCACAACTGCCACAGTTTAATGGGAAAAATCACAGTTATTGGTCCATAACAATGAAAGCATTGTTTTCTTCTCAAGGAATATGGGATCTGGTTGAAACTAGCTATGCTGAACTTGCAGATGCAACAGCATTGGCTGCTTTGATAGTAGCAGAAAGAGACCAGTTGAAAAGCGATAGGAAGAAGGATGCCAAAGCCCTCTTTTTCCTCTTCCAATCAGTACATGAAAGTGTTTTTCCGCGGATTGCAGCAGCAACAAAATCCAAAGAAGCATGGGATATTCTCAAAACTGCTTATCAAGGCATGGAGAAGGTGAAGACTGCAAAGTTGCAGATGTTGAGGAGAGACTTTGAAACACTTAGCATGAAGGAATCTGATACAATAGATTCATTCTTCACTCAAGTTATTGGGTTGAGAACCCAGATAAGATCTCATGGTGAAATTCTTGAAGAAAGAAGGATCGTAGAGAAGATCTTCAGATGTTTACCCTCAAGGTTTGAAGCTATTGTAGTAGCAATAGAAGAAACAAAAGATCTCTCGTAGTTCACAGTAGATGAACTGAGTGCTTCTCTTATGTCTCATGAACACAAACTGAGTAGAGGAACAGATTCCTCTTTTGAGCAAGCATTGAAGACTCAGATGTCTTTCAGCCAAAGAAAAGGTCGAGGCAGAGTAAATAACAGAGGTCGTGGAAGAAGCCAAAATAGAGGCAGATATTATCCTGCAAGCACAAGCGGAAGGAGCTGCAATTAGAACCAAGATGAAGGTTCAAGCAAAAATCAAGCTCATGGACAAAGGTATGACAAATCCCAAGTCCGATGTCATTATTGTAAGAAATATGGGCACTACAGCAATGAATGTAGGAAAAAACAAAATGACATGAATAGTAGGCAGAATGCTAATTTTGCAAATGAAGAAAATAAGAATCCAAAGAATGTGCTGTTAACAAGTAACATTGCACAAGACAAACAAGAAGATTTTTGGTTCTTAGACTCAGGTTGTAGTAATCACATGACTGGCAATATTGAAATGTTTGCCAATCTGGATGAAGATGTGAAATCTGAGGTAACAACAGGAACTGATAGTAAAATATCTGTCAAGGGTAAGGGCAGAGTCAGTATCCGAGCAAGAAATGGAGAACAGATGATTGTGCCAGAGGTATACTATGTACCTGGTCTGAAATGTAATATTTTGAGCATTGGACAACTCATTGACAAAGGTTACAATGTGTTCTTCAAAGATGATACGTGTACAATCAGAGATATAGCTCCAAGTAAGAAGATCATTGCACAGGTGCACATGACCAGCAATAGAATGTTTCCTCTCAAACTCAGGGCAGATTTGAAGGAAGGAAGAACTATTGTAGCTGTAACACAAGAAGTTGTTCAGGAACAAGTGAAAGATGAGAATTGGTTGTAGCACTTGAGATTTGGACATCTCAATTTCAGAGGCCTGAATCTGTTGCACAAAAAGGGAATGGTGAAAGGATTGCTGTTGACTGAAAAACTGGACAGCCTTTGTGAAGGCTGCATCTTGGGCAAGCAACACAAAGAAAGTTTTCCAATAGGAAAGAGTATAAGGGAAAAAGCACCCTTGGAAATTGTTCACTCTGATGTGTGTGGACCAATGCAAATACCATCATTTGCCGGAAATAGATATGTTTTAAACTTCATTGATGATTACACCAGAAAGACATGGGTGTATATGCTGAAACAGAAGAGTGAAGTGTTTGAGAAATTCTGCCACTTCAAGACTCTTGTTGAGAAGTAGTGTGGGAATTATATCAAAGTGCTCGGAATAGATAGAGGAGGAGAATACATCTCCCAAGACTTTCTGCATTTTTGCAGAGAAAATGGCATACAAAAGCAGTTTACCGCAAGGTATACGCCTCAGCAAAATCGTGTTGCCGAAAGAAAGAATAGGACCATTATTGACATGGTTAGAAGTATGCTGAAGGAAAAACACTTGCCTCATGAGTATTGGGTAGAAATTGTCACTTGTGTAGTTTACATCTTGAATAGATGCCCAACTAAAGCTGTCATGAACAAAATACCAGAAGAAGCATGGAGTGGTCAAAAGAAAACTATCACTCACATGAGAGTATTCGGTTGTGTAGCTTATGCACATGTTCCGGATCAACTAAGGAAAAATCTTGATAGTAAGGGGGAGAAGTGTGTATTTATTGGCTATTATGATGAGTCAAAAGCATACAAACTCTATAATCCATCCACTAAGAAATTGATAGTAAGCAGAAATGTGCAGTTCATTGAAGATGAAGCTTGGGATGAAAGCCTAGAAAAAACAGTGAATGTGAAGACAATTGTGTCTCATGAAGAAGAAGAGGAAGGGACAACAACAAATAATCCTTCCATGGTGGCTCCTTCTCCACCACAGCAAGTTCAACAAACCACACCACAAGCTGGAATTCGAACAGCCTTAAGAAGTCAAGGAAGTGCTTCTTCAAGCACACTAGAGGGATCAGAAATAGCTTCAAGTTCGGATGGAACTCCAAGCACACCAAGAAGACTAAGATGCAGAAATCTGAATGAGATTTATGAACAAGGAGAGGTAAGTAACAATACCGTTCTGAATTCATTATTCGCTTTGTATTGTCATGTTGATGACCCAGTTCATTTTGAAGATGTTGTAAATGAAGATAAATGGATTGAAGCAATGAATGAAGAAACTGGTGCAATTAAAAAGAGTAAAACATGGGAGTTAATCGACCTCCCTGAAGGCAAAGATGCCATTGGAGTTAAGTGGGTCTATAAGACCAAAAGCAATGTTGAAGGAAATATTGATAGGCACAAAGCAAGACTTGTTGTGAAAGGCTACAAGCAGCAATAAGGCAAAGACTATGATGAAACCTTTGCACCAGTAGCAAGGATGGAAATAGTCAGAACAGTGTTGTCGCAGCACAACACAAATGGAAGATTTATCAGATGGATGTTAAATTTGCATTCCTAAATGGAGTGTTAAAAGAAGAGGTTTATGTTGAACAACCTCCAGGTTATGAAGTCGATGGCCAAGAGCATAAAGTTTGAAAATTGAAGAAGGCTCTTTATGGGCTGAAGCAAGCTCCAAGAGCATGGTACAACATAATAGATGCTTATCTGATTGAGAATGTGTTTGATAAGTGTGATGGTGAACCCACACTCTACATAAAGGAGAATGACAGTAAGATTATTATTGTTGTTTTATATGTAGATGATTTGATTTTTACTAGCAGTGATGTTTCTCTCATTGCTGATTTTAAAGCAGTCATGAAAAATGAATTTGAAATGACTGACTTGGGCTTCTTAAGATATTTTCTTGGAATTGAAGTAGACCAAAGTGAAAATGGTATTTTGATTTCTCAAGATAAATATGTAGAAGTAGTGTTGAAGATATTTAACATGCAGAACAGAAAAGCAGCTGTAACTCCAACTATAGTGGGGTTGAAATTGACCAAAGAAGATAGCAGCAAGAATTTTGATCCAAAATTGTACAAGAGCATAGTTGGCAGCCTTATGTACTTGACTGCAACTAGGCCAGAAATTATGCACGCTGTGAGTTTAATCTCCAGATTTATGGAAAGACCAAAAGAGAATCATTGGCAGACAACCAAGAGGATTCTAAGGTATGTGAATGGAACGAAGGGGTTTGGTATTCTATACTCCTCTTCTGAAAGTTTCATGTTGACAGGTTATACTGACAATCGAAGGGGTTTGGTATTCTATACTCCTCTTCTGAAAGTTTCATGTTGACAGGTTATACTGACAATGATTGGGCTGGATGTGTTGATGATAGAAAAAGCACATTAGGATATGTGTTTCATATGGGATCGAGAGCCATCTCATGGGCTTCCAAGAAGCAACTAGTTGTGTCTTTGTCAACAGCAGAGGAAGAGTATGTGGCAGCAACAGCAGCAGCATACGAAGCAGTGTGGCTGAGAAGAGTTCTCATAAATTTGTGTCATGAACAAGAAAATGGCACAACCATTTACTGTGATAATAGCTCAGCAATATCTTTGTCTAGAAACTCTGTTTTTCATAAAAAAACAAAGCACATAGATACCAAATTTCACTTCATACGTGAATTGGTTAACAATGGTGAGATTGTTTTGCAGCACTGCAGAACAGAGGATCAACTAGCTGACATCTTGACAAAACCATTAGCAAAGAAAACTTTTTATCATTTCAGGAAATGCCTGGGTATGAAGCAGTTGAAATTAAGGGGGAGTGTTGGAATTTAATTCCAACTGCAAAAAAATAACTGCTGAACATAAATCTGATTTCCGAAGATAATTCAGATTATTCGATGTCGCAAAGTCACTCCTGATATTTTGCACATTAATGTGCATTAAATTCACAGAATTGAATTCTCTTGCAACCGTTGACTTGATTTCTTGAGAAAGTCATCACCGCTTGCTGCATTCAATACGCAGATAAGCGTTAGAAGATATTTTTGGCTATTTTATTGTTTAAACTCAGATATGTTTTCTCCTATAAATGTAATGAACAACAGTTCTGTTTCAAGGTTAGAAGAATGGCAGAAAGTCTTTTCTGTAACGCACAGCAGTGTTGAACCTGAAATTTTCTGAGATAGTGAAAATTGGTTTCTGGAACTAAAGCGTTCATGTTGTTATCCCCCTGTCAAGAGGAAGACGAATTTGTATCAGTTGGTTTACTGTTTATGAATACAAGTTAATTTAGTGTTGTTGTTACACCACTTGCACATTGTTGTTATATCAGTTTTAGTGTTGCTGAGTATTGTTCTGTTTTTCAGTTTTATATTGAATTATCAGGAAGTCCAACAACGTTGCTGCAACACCAAATCTACGTTGCTGCAACACCAGACTGTGTTGCTGCAACACCATTTCCAGTAAGCAATTTTCAGTTTACTGTGTTAAAAACAGAGTGTTATTCAGCGTTGCTGCAACACCAAATCTATGTTGCTGCAACACCAAACTATGTTGCTGCAACACCATTTCCAGAAAACGATTTTTTTAGTTTTCTATGCAGAAACAAAGTAAAAAACAGAGCATTTTTTTTTTGCTGTCTGTTATGAAATTTTTCTTAAATTTCCAACATGAATGTGTGTTGCGGGATCAAACAATGGTGATCTATCGTTGTCACACATCTGGGGTAAATGTAACATCTTTTACCTATCGAATATTTTTTTTTAAAATCCCCAAGATGAATAACAACATATTGGAAGCATGCATGAAAAAGCATAACAAGCTCAATGGTTCCAATTATGCAAATTGGAAGTTTAAGATGCAGACGCTGTTAGAAGCGCAGAGCGCTTGGACAATTGTGAATGGGGATGAGCTGAGGCCTGCGGCTAGATCAACATCAGTCCTAGATTGGGAGAAATGAGAAAGAAAAGCAAGGACAATGTTAAAGATGTCAGTGAAAGACTGCATTATACCACATACCAGAGAAGGTAAGTCAGCTAACGAGATCTAGGGAATTCTAAATGAATTGTACGAAATCAGAAATTCAAATCGTCTTATGTTTTTGAAGAGTAAGATTCTATCCATGAAAATGGAGGAGAATGAAATGATTGCTTCATTCGTAGCAAGGATCAAGGATCTGAAAACCAAATAATGAATGGTGTCACTGATGATTATTAGATGTTCATCACTGGGATCAATGCCAGAGAAAAGATCCCACTTTTTGAAGAGCTGACAGGTATACTGATGCAGGAAGAAGGGAGGAGATCGACTCTGAAGCCCCAGAGTGCCGATCTTGCATTGGTGGTGAGGAAAAACTTCTACAAAGGGAAAGGAGGTCCACAACAACAAATTAGAGCAATTTCACATAAACGGCCAAATCTGAACCAAGGTATACACCTGAATAGAAACTACTCTCAAACTAGATGTTTTTATTGTGAAAATTGGGTCATACTACCAGGGAGTGTAGGAAAAAGAAGTATCATGAAGAACAACAGAATCCTAAGAGACATCAAGGTCATCTCACGAATGGTGATCAAGTGCAAAATTTGAGGTTGTTCATGGCAGATCATGATGAAAATGTTGATGCAGACATCTGCTATGCAGATTTGGGGGTGTCAACACACATGAGAGGAAACAAGCACTGGATGGAGGATTTTAAAGATATTAATGAAGTCACACAGATTTATCTACGAGATGACAGAAGTCATCAAATCAAAGGATGTGGGAAAGTTTTTTTCATTCTACTTGATCGTAACATTAAACAAATTTACAATGTAATGTATGTGCGTGGCATAACAAAGAATTTGATTTTTGTATCAATGATTACAGATCAAGGTTTGAAAGTTGAATTTTTAAAATCTAACTGTTACATTAAGGATCTACTAGATGGATTAAAGACAGTTGCTACAAGAATCCGAACAGGAGGACTGTACAAGTTAAATGTGAGACCTACACCGATTCGAGCATTGACAGTAGCGAGCCTGACTACGAAAGAGCTTTGGCACCAAAGATTTGTCCACATCAATTACAATGATTTTCTATTACTACAAAGGAAAGAAATGGTAAGAGATCTTCCTATGCTAAAGAAAGTACATAATGATTGCAATGCTTGTACTTTAGGAAAAATGCATAGAGAAGAGTTTCCTGTTAGAGTAGAAAAGAAACAAAGAGATATACTGGAGTTAGTGCACACAGACCTTTGTGGTCCCATGCAAACAAAATCATTAGGAGGTGTAGTGTACTTCCTACTATTTATTGATGATTGTACGAAGTTTTCTTGGCTGTATTTCTTAACCAAGAAGAGTCATACATTCAAATAATTTAAGAAGTTAAAAAATATGATTGAAAGATAAATAGAAAAAAATATAAAAAATCTATGCTCTCATCAAGGGGGAGAATACAGGAAAGATGAACTCATCAGATATTGTGAAGATCATGGAATTTTGCAGTACTTTACAGTACCCCATACTCGTAGCAAAATGGAGTAACAGAAAGGAAGAACAGAACTATGGTGGAATGTGCTAGAAGTATGCTTAAAGGTAAGAACCTTTCAAATGGTTTTTGGGCTGAAGCAGTGAATACTGCGATTTATTTAAAAAATAGGAGTTCTATAAGAAGTATTCAGTTTAAAAATCCTTTTGAAGCTTTATATGGATATAAGCCTGCAGTAAAACACTTAATAATATTTCGATGTAAAGCATTTGCTCACATACCAAAGGAATATAGAAATAAATTAGACTCATAATCCTTCACATGTACTTTTATAGGGTATTGTTCGTCATATAAAGCATACAGATTATTTAATCCCTCTACTCACAATATCTTTGTTAGTAGAGATGTTAAATTCCATGGGCAGGATAATGAAAAAACTGATGAGCACTATGATTGATGGGACATTCTGTACTTTGAGGAAGAAGAAGCAGAGAACAATCAGGGTCAGCAGCACACAAAGGCAGAGGATGAGCAACAACAATAACAACAACAACAACAATAGCAACAACAACAACATCAACAACATCAGTAGCACGAAGAAATAAGGTTTGAAACCACCACCCCACCACTCAGGAGATCATGTAGGAAAGCTCAAATGCCTGCAAGATATAGGGAAAATTCTTTTATAACGAGTATGATGAATGTGGTTGAACCATCTACTTATAAAGAAGAAGAAGAAAATAATTAATGGAAAATAACCATGGAACAGGAATATGATTCAATAATCAGAAACAACACTTGGGAATTGTTAGAACTCCCTAGAGCAAAATAGGCATAGGTTGCAAATGGTTATATAAATCGAAAATTAATGCAAATGGAACTATAGAAAAACTGAAAGCTAGATTAGTTGCAAAGGGGTGCACCTAAAAAGAAGCGATAAATTATGAAGAAACCTTCGCCCCTGTAGCTAAATTGAATACCATCAGAATGTTAATTTCTTTAGCTACCAAGAAACATTGGATGATGGACCAACTAGATGTAAAATCTGCATTTCTGAATGGAGAATTGAAAGAAGAGGTTTATTTAGAGCAACCAGAAGGGTTTGTCCAGAAAGGAAAACAACATTTAGTTTGTAGGTTGAAGAAAGCACTCTATGGACTAAAACAAGATCCCAGGTCATAGTATGAGAAAATTGATTCATTTTTTCTACAATTTGGATACAATAGAAGTAAGAATGACCCTAATATTTACACCATGAAAGATGAACAAGGGTGCATAGTGTTGATTTCATTGTATATAGATGATTTGATAATTACAGGTGATGCTACATATCTAATTGATGAAATCAAGTAGCAGATGTCATAGATGTTTAAGATGAAGCATCTCAATGAACTTAGATATTGTTTAGGTCTCAAGATCTGGAGAGATTCAGGTCAAACATTTCTATCTCAAGCAAAGTATGTCAAAGGCCTATTAGAAAAGTTTAGAATGGATCAGTATAAGTCTGCACCAGTACCATTGCAGGAGAACATCAAATTGCAGTGTGAGGATGGCTCAAAAGTGGCAGATGCAACACTTTACAGATAGCTGGCTGGGAGTTTAATCTAGCTAACCACCACTAGACCTGATTTGGCATATGCAGTCAGCACGTTAAGCCAATTTATGTCTAAGCCACTTGAAATCCACTGGAATGCAGCGAAGAATGTTTTGAGGTATCAATAAGGTACTGTAGATTATGGAACTATTTACACTGACTCTTTTGATGTTAGATTGGCAAGATTTGCAGATTCAGATTGGGTAGGAAATGTAGATGATCATAGATATATAATAGGTTATGCATTCAGTCTTGGATCCAGGGTGATCACTTGGAGCAGCAAGAAGTAGAACACAGTCTCCTTATCCTCAGCAGAAGCAGAGTATCAAGCCATGCGTGCAGCAACGTGCGAGGTGGTTTGGGTTTCAGAGAATTCTCCAGGATGTTGGGGAAGAAAAGACAGTAGGAACAACAATCAGATGTGACAATAATAGTTCAATCAAGCTGGCCAACAATCTGATGTTTCAAAAAATCACTAAACATATTGATACTCAATTCCATTTTGTTAGTGAGAAAGTGCAATCTAAAGAAATTTATCCGCAATATTGTAATACATGTGATAATGTTGCAGACATTTCCACTAAGCCCCTTAGAAAAGTAAAATTTCAAATGTTTAGGGAGATGTTAAGCATATATGTGAACTCATTCTCCATTGAGTGGGAGTGTTGAAGATAATGGAGAATATCCTAGAATAGATAGAGTTGGTTCACATAGCCTCAGGATAGGAATTAGTTTCGATTTCTTAGGATGTTGTTCTAACATCCCTAAAACCATGTATTCTATTTAATGTGTAATGTTGATGAACAATGTAGAGCATTCTATAGAGCTAGACTCTCTCTTGGTTTAGACTCTCTTTCATAGAGCTAACCAGTTGGTTTTATTTTAATACAAACATTGCCATTTTTATTAATAATTGTCATAAAAAAACAGTGACACTAATAAATTATCCATTGTTTCTTACACGAGAACAAAATTTCTTTCCATCAAATGTTTTTTGGAGAAGTAAGCGAAGTTGGATGTTAGGTCTCTAACGAGATTCAGATATGTTATTATCGGAAAATAGACTTATCACGGTGCACGAAAAATGGTCTAAATGAGTTTCATGAAATCCTATATATCTAAATTAAATCATTGTGGCTGGGCAAAGAAAATCATGTTTATGGAGTGAATATGTGCCGAGAAAGGATGAGGATGTGTAATAATAAAATGATAAGGATGTTTAATTTCTTACTATGACAAAGGAGAAAGGTGATGTGTAATTTTTAATATGAATCAAAAGTTAATTTATAAATAAAAATAAATATTTATTTTAAATTAATAATTATTTAATGGTTTTAGGTTTATTATGTTTAATGAAGGGTGTTTTTTTATCATCTTTTTATATTAAATGTGGACTAAACAAAAAAACCTCTTAAAAATTTGCATTTTTTAATATATATATATTTTTTATATAGATATAATAAATAGATCTAAATTAAGATAAACTTAAAAATGGTTATATATATATATATATAATATATATATATATATATGAGAGAGAGAACACTCATACTCAAAGCTTGCTCTTCCATTATTAAAGGTTGCAATTAAGGCCTGTTGTGGTATGACAAGTCAATGTGGGATGTAGGAGTGTTGAAGAAGGGTGACCGTAGCCTTCGTAAGGATGTTGCAGCTGATGTGTGAAGGGTGGTTGGACTGCCATTAATGCCCTAACCAGTCCATGACCACATTGTGAAGGCTGAAATAACAACATGATATGATATGATATGACAACATTGTGGCAGATGTTGTAGCATGATGATTGGTATAGTGATGAAGTGTATCACAACACAATGGTGAGGTGCAACAGTATGATTTATTGCAACAACATGATGTATTGCAACAACAATTGCAAGTTCATGGTGCTGCAATAGTATAGCACATTGGGACAACAATATGGTACTTGGTGCAACAAGTACACAAACCCGTTGTGGTGTAGCAAGCACATGGGTGACAACATGATGCAACAATGGCATAAGGTACAACAATGCTAAACACTGGAACATCAGTGCAACATAAGGTGTAGCAGTTTGATGTGGTCATAAAGTCTACCATGGTGATGATGGATGCAACATGGTGAGTTGTAGCATGATGATGAGATGTAGCACAATGATAGGTGAGGGAGTCACCTTAGAGAATCAGTTGAAGAAACATGTCTTCAACCGATCTCGTGTATCATCTTCTTAGAGATGATCTATGTTCTTATCTGGAGAAGTCAAATTGTTGACTTCTATTGCAAATGTACTATCTCTCTCTTTCTCTTTCTCTGTTGAACTATTGAAGAACATATAAGAAGAATTGATCAAGGGTTTCCCCACATTGGGGTTTGTCCCTGGCTAGCACCACATCTTGTGTCCTCTTGTCTTGGCATCTCTTCTGTGATTTATGTTTATGTTCTATCTATAGTTTCCTTTAATGTTGATCTGAATGCTAATCTAGAATTGATATTGAGCTAACTAAGAAAATTGAAATAAGTTTATCTAGCATAGAACTCATGTAAAATTAACATACTCTCTCTCTCTGATGAACCTTCAATATTAATAAAAGAAGAATTAAGAAAGGCTTTTCCCCATTTTTGGGTTTTTCCTTGGCTTGTGCCAATTACTATGTTCTTTTATATTGGCTTGTCTTATGCATTCATGTTCTTTCATCGGTTACTACAATAAGATAATGATTGATGTGATTGCTAATCGATTAATGTAATAATTAATGACTTCATGAAGTATCCGATCTCAACAAAGAACATGTTAACCTATAATTAACATGGTATCAGAGCCTGGTGAGGACAAGCTCAAGCAAGAAAAAATGCAATCTCCAGGCAGTTTGTCTTCCTCCTCTAATTCTCTGGATCAATTAAGATTTGATAGGTAATGAACGAATAAGTATTTTGAAGTGAATGTCGTATCTTTTTGAGCTAGTAAGAGGTTTGATATGGGTTCGATTATATCACATAGTTTTTTAGGAAATTGAAGAAAGACATTCACATCAATTACTTGGTCACGAGAATATGTAAGCTTATAACAGTGGACCTTCTACACTCACATTGTAACCACTCTTCTGCCATATTAGGAAGGCAATACGCGGATTTGCATCTTGACATTGGTCAATATTAGCTACCATAACTTTTAGGAGATTGCTTTGTGGAAGAGATACACAATATCACTCTATTTTTCCAGTTACTATGGCTACAATTGCGAGTTTTTTTTTGGGTGCATTATCTGGGATTCATTTTGTAGGATTTCTCGTTTAGATCAAGGATTAGAAACTCCAACTCTGTGGCCCTGAATATCTATCCTTTGTGGCACAACAATCCACCATCATTAATACCCTTGTAATGTCAATACTAGTTACCCGTAAGGCACCACCAGCAGTTTCAAAGATTTCCTCCGTCAGTTCCTCCATCCCTCTAGTCACTGGCCAAGTTTTTCCACCGCCTGGGGGGCAGAACCTAAATGTTTCTATGGTGTCAGGTGCCACTAATGTGAGCAGATCACAAGCTCACATGCTTGGTATAAACCAGTCTTCTTCTGGTATTATTCATAACCTTGTTGATCCTACTGGATCAAGCAATGTCTAGTACCAACATGTTTAGAATACCGTTGGTCCATTTGGATCAAGGTTCTTGTACTTTGGACTCCGACGAAGAAACAAAAAGATGGTAGAATCAGATACACAAAGGAACTATGCTGAATTGCAACATGATGACCGAGTCGTCGCATTGTGTGTCGTCAGAGGCAAGAAATGCCTATTTATGATGGTCTAAATGGGGTAGATATATTTTGGATGCATTTGAAAGGGGGATACCAGAAAAGCAGCGCTTCTAGGCCTTGGGCTAGGCATTGCGCACTACACCGGCAAGATGGTGGGGTATGCACAAGGGGAGATTTGATGATTGGCGCGAATGTAGGAGGATGATGAGAACATGATTTGGGAAGAATAATATGTCACTCATAGACAAGTACAATGGGTAGAATGATCTTCGCGTGCATCTTGCCAAATGGACGTAGTAATATGGAGAAAATCCCCAACTTGAGTGGGTTCACCTGTTCTATCATACCCTGGATGTTATCCCATTGAATTGGTATATAGAAATAGAGCTCTGCCATGGGACAGGTGACTAGGATATCCTACGTGAAGGATTCGTGATGACATTCAGTTTTCAGGATGGGTTTGATAGTATTGATGAAGTGCTACAAGAGGTGAAAGCAGCCATCTTTAGCATACCGTGGGATCCTTTAAATCTAATTCAGCCTAAAAGGGCTACTCAGCTGAGTCACACACTCGAATGTTATAATGTAATTGCTGAAGATGAGGATGAGGATCCATAGAAGATTAACATTCTAGAAACAAAAGGTCATTGTGAGGTTCAGTGACCGCAGATTGAGAACCTTGATATAACTACGCTCGTGAAAAAGAAAACAAGTGAACATTGGTACGGAGGCATAACCCAAGTTCACAAAGATTGGCCACTACTAGGATGACAGGATAGTGGATAAGATCACTGAATTGCTTTGCGAATGCCAGGACTCATCCCCTACCAAGTTCACGGATCTGAAGGGAATAATCGAAGACCTAGGAGTGATGAAGATCACATTAAAGCCTAATGCTAAGCTAGTTAAGTAGAGGCCTTATCGCCTCAATACGAAATACAAGGAAACGGTCTGCTTAGAGCTAGACAAGATGACAGTGATAGGCATCATTGAGCCTATGGAAGAATCCGATTGGGTAAGCCCAATGGTGGTGGAAGAGAAGAAGTAGAAGGATGAGATAAGGATCTATATGGATCTTAGAAAACTAAATGATGCTTGTGTGCATGATCCTTTCCTGACTCCATTCATGGATGAAGTGTTGGACAATGTAGGTGGCAAGGAAGCATATTTCTTTCATTTCCATCTCCGTTCTTCTCCTTGACTCCCTCTGAGTCTCGACTTCCCTCCTAGAAGTTATCTTTTAGACTCCCTCTAAGTCTCAGTTTCCCTCCTTGGAAATCCTCCTGCCGATTGTCAAATCACTCCACTCCGATCCCCTTTGATCCTATAACATTGATTTGGATTTCCTAGCTAGAAATCTGCCTAGGTAGCGACTCCCTCTACCTTGGTTTCGTCTCGTTAGGTACTGTTTTGCTTTGAAAGAAACAACACCCCACTAGATTCATAATCCACAATCTGCCCACAGCTCACTAGGTCCCAGCGACTAAGGAAAATGAGCATCTTAGCTCTGCGCAATCTCAATAAGGCTGAATCGCTCTTCTAGCCAACTGTGTCAAGCCTACCTAACTGAGTAGGATGACGTGGCTCTTCATGAGCCTCTTCTGCCTCTCTTTGGATCGAAACTATGATGCAAGCCCTTTGTGTCACTCCTTCTCTGCTTCCTTCTTCTTAGGAACAACTTTGTCTCTCGGGATAGTTGCTTCTGCTGCAAATTTACCGATTTTGCTGGTGCTTTCAACTCTCTTGTAATCTGCAATGCTCTGATACCATTTTGAAATATGGATATATTTGATCACACTTTGTATGTATATGGTTCATCTTGACATTTATATTGAATGACCACATGTTAATACATTACCATTGAAATAATGAGGTAAACATATATTTCAAAATACATATTTCACATTGCAGAGATGAAATGACTTTAAACTAAGGGAAAAAAGGAAGAATATATATTGAGGCTCAGCTATTTTGGACTGCAATCTTTAGGCATGAATAGCAGATACTCACTTCAGAAAATCATCTAACAGGTTGGATTTTCCTTCTTATTGTCTACCTTTATAAGCAAATCTTCATCTACCTCCAGTCTCAGATTTGTGGTCTATATAATTGGTTTCATAACACAGGTTTGTTTTTAGTTGCAGTAGTGTTTGCTTTATGTTCATGTTTTGGACTGCAATCTTTAGGCATGAATAAAAGATAATCACTTCACAAAATCATGTAACAGGTTGGATTTTCCTTCTTGTTGTCTGCCTTTATAAGCAAATCTTCATCTGCCTCCAGTCTCAGATTTGTGGTCTATATAATTGGTTTCATAACACAGGTTTGTTTTTAGTTGCAATAGTGTTTGCTTTATGTTCATGTTTCATTCCTTTGTAAAGTCTCCATAAAGCTATCATTTTCCGCAACTCCTAAAGGCAGAGTTCATGTAATCCAAAACAATAATATAAGTATCTTATTTTTTGTGCAGCTTGTTACAACATTTGGATTTTCCTTCTTGTTGTCTGCCTTTATAAGAAAATATTCATCTGCCTCCACTCTCGGATTCATCGTCTACATAATTGAGCATCATTTATTCCAATCATGAACTGAAACGAGATCCCATGAGTAATTGAACCAACCGCATAACGACAACCAACATTCCAAGCAGTAGCATTTCGATCATTCCCTGCAATTGAATCGGAAGTAGGCCCAACATCAGAACCATGAGCATTACAATCAGCAACATCATGACCAACATCCCTAGGATAATTTCGAGCATCTGTAAAAAATGGGATTCTCTTAGCATGAGTTGGAAAGGTTCATTCCCGAGAGCATTGGTTCTCTCAACATTAGTTGAACATGTTCAGTCACGAAAACATTCTCAGCGGTTCAATCGATCAAACACGAGAGAATTCTCAGTGGTTCAATCAATCAAACAAAGCATGGTTCGTAGGGTTCCTAAAGGAAAGGTAAGGTTGGTACGGTGTGGTGACTAATGGAGAATTCAAGGGACACGTGAAACACATGCAAGCTCCTCGTGACAAGTCTAGTCTTATAGTTTTCGTAAGTCTTAGGTAGGGACTAGCTGCCTTGGGGCTCTTCTTGTTTATGTTGTAATTAGTTTGAAATATCCATGGGAGGGTGAAAATATGTTCCTTATAAAATAAACTCCATATCTTCCTTATGTTGTAATTAGTTTGAAATATCAATACATTTTCTTCTATAAACTCTATTGCATAAATTTTAGAGAAATTATAGATATTTTGTTTAAATATAATTTATTTTTTAGACGAATATTTGGAAACCTCTTTGTGAGATAGTGTAAACTAGCATTTGCACCAGACGTTGCAAAGAAAACGCCGTAAGGAAATAGATAATATATAACACTATGTAAAGCAATTGATAACATATAACACTATGTAAAACAATTGATAACATATAACACTAATTAACGCTTCTTTGCCCCACCACCTCCGAGCTGGCACCCGCTGTGCTGGCAACCAACACCCGCGCAATTTCAAACGATACCTCGCGCCAAAAATTCATTTTCTCCATTCGCACAGCCGGAGCAAGTCCCCTCGAGCATTCATTTCTCCTGTTCACAGTGCTTTCTCACCTCGTAGGTCCGCTCGCGGTGCTGAATCCCGACAGGCTGTGCCCTAAGCGTAAGGTAAATTATACTCTGTGAACAATGACATCCACCATTTTGGCGGGTGCCCGGAAGGCCCATGCATACGAATCCCACCCCGTGCTGCTATAAAGCGTTTGCATTCACAGCTCCCAGCGTCTGGCAAAATAGATACATTCAAGGTCTCCATTTGGGCGCAGGTTCGAGCGACGATGAAGATGTTTTCCCATTGCATCGTAATCAGTTACCAGATTTATAACAAACCACTTAGCCATTCAGACATCTTCAATAGTTTTTAGGACGTGGTTTAATGGTTAATAGTTAAGTAGGGAGGTCTAATCCCAAACAAAATTATATATATCTGAAAATTGCTCCAA